>WUQG02418459.1:0-40303 GCA_011317285.2 Androctonus mauritanicus | reverse complement strand
GGAAGAATTTTGCTAAACGTCACACATCTTATTTATATGCAAAGATTGCGTAATACTGCAAATCTTTTTATTTTTTCTTTCGAGAAGGTCAAATTCCAAAACCTCTCAAGGTTCATTTGGAAGATTTGAGGTAGTAATAGTAAGACAATGGTTCCTTCCTCGATTGTTATAAGACAAACCCTCTTGTTTATGAGGTATAATTTTGGGGTTTGGTTAAAGTAGAATATTCGCTCATAGAACAGGTGTGGCTTTTTAAAGGAAAATTGCAGGAAATTATCATTGTGATCTAAGAAGAGTGAGGCGGGATAACAGATTTTTTTAACTTTTTTTTTTTGAAGAAATTTTTTTTATATCTCTTTTATATATAATAACAATTACAAAACAATGTGTGTATATATTAGCGTCTGTTAACGTTAGGCGAACGAAAATATGGAAGCTTTATTCGCGCTTAAATGATCGTACTACTTTATAATGACAAATAACATGTATAGTTCTGTTATGGCGTGTAAAAATGAAATTTTACTCGTGTTAAACCGTTAAAAATAACGTTTAAGATCACGTTTCGATGAGATCAGATATTGCGCAGAAAAAAAACTCAGAGGTGTAAATCCGGTCACGTGACCGAGAAGCAGAAGATTTTCCGCTTCTCTTCCGGTCGTCTGATTTTAATTAATTAAAATTAAATAAATAATCGCTGCTTATTAAAAAAGAGGGGGGAAAACAAAATTTCCTTCATACGGATAATAATTCCGAGAATCCCGCAATCAGAAAAATCCAGTTAGGTAAGAAGGGGTTCGTTTAAGGGTTATGTGTAAACATAAAATATGTCAAACAACCGATAGAAGACGATTCACATTAAACGTTTTAAAATACCTTTAAGGTCTTGACATGCTCTTCACCAGTTTAGTAATTCATTCGGACGATTCAGAGAGCCGATTCGGGAGGAGAATGACAAACCGAACGACCAACTCATCCAACGTTTTCTCTCCAACTGAAAACAAATCAGACGACGCTCATGCGCAGTCAGAATTCACGTGCAGACAGGTTGTCTTACCGGATTTCGGGTTAGTAGAGTATTTATTGTTTTATTTGATAAATTTCTTTCATAAAATAAAACTGTAATTAATGCTTCACGTGTGTTTATTTTTCAAAATGTAAAAGTTTTAATTACTACAAATTAATTTTCGATATTTTTTTCGACTTCCGGCAAATCATTTCGAAGAGGAGAAACGGTTTGATCATTTATAAACAAACTCTCATATTTTATTTTTATTTTTGTTTTAGCCTATATTTCATTTAGTTTCTGTCTTGCTTCGAAATAATAAATAATTCTAGATAAGTATAAAGTTTTAATTTTTTTTTTTTTTATTTATTTTTATTTTTTCGGCCATTTTGTTTTCTTATATATATATATTTTTTTCTTGTTTGATAACTTTATACATATATATAATTTTTCTTATGTTTTATTTTCTAAATTTTTTTCTTCATTTATCATCTATATTTTCGCATTTATAAATTTATTTGTTTATTTTTTAAATTACGTCGTTTCTGTTCTTGTAGTTCTTTTTTTCCTGGTATCGTAAATTATTTTAGAATCGTACTTTAAGAATAATGTTACCAGTTACCACTTCAAATACAAGTTTCAATGGCAAACAATTTAATGTTAAGCCAGGGGCAGATTTACACAAAAGCTAGTAGGCAGACTTACAGGTTTTAATGCTCTAAAATTCAAGTAAAAATATAATACGTCAAGTAGGAGTTCTGCGGACATCATTTAAAACTTTCGCTAGATATATAATTTTTCTCAGACGTCTTCAAATTCATCATTTTTGGCGCATTTTTCTTCCATTTTGAACCCATCAAAATTTTCCGTTTTATAAATTAAATTACTGTTATCGAATTTTCGTTTTTTTTTTTAACATTCCTCACTTTCGCGTATTTTCAATTATGGTGCCTTCTTTCGCGTTGTATTTTCATAACTTTTAAAATGTCATCTTAAGAATTCCAGCTATTTTCTATTTTCAACAGTTATAATTTTTTTTTCTTTTTTTTAACGTAATGACTTATAACCAATTCTACTTCTGTTTTTCATTTGTTATCTATATTTTCAATCATCCCTTTCAATATATTTTCTTCTTTTTTGCTTTCAATCAATTTTCCCCTCTGCTTCGCTCGAATGTGTTTTAAAAAGTTATTTTCCCTTCCATCTGTAACCATTCAAAATATCTTTCTCGATTTTTTTTTTGTTTTTTGCAATTTTTCTTCTCTTAGAATTATTCATAAAATCGTTTAAAAATAGGACAAATTTATAAATATACAGTTATATTTTTAATACAAATTCGATTGCTTTAATCATGCAACGTTATCAATTTTTCCCCGTGGTTTGTACCTTAGTAATGATAAACATGTTTTTTTTTTTTTTTAATTCTTTCCTCGTTTATTGTGTTATAAATAACATAAATTTCCCTGGAGAAAAATTAGGAGGCGACTATATAATTAATTGATAACAGTAATCGATAAACACGTTCGAATTAGTTTCGATTGTTTATGGACTAAATCTAATTACGTCACATATTTCGATGTCGATGATCTGCCAGATTATCACGTGAACACGAGTCTGTTACGTGCTATCGATCAAGCGAGCGCCTCGATTGGCAGAATTTGGAACTAAAAACTTTTTTTCGTTTTATTTATTTTTTTTACGATTACTTTTTTATTTTATTAAAATTTTTATTGTGTAGAATATTTTTTTTTAATTATTAATTACGCGGATTTCGTATTACGTAAACGAGAATTAATATTTTTTTTTTCCGTAGTCGTGCGAATTCGGGAGTGTTTCGCAATTGCTGAACTGATTTCGTCGAAAACAAAAAATAAAGAAAAAAATAAATAAATAAGCTCGACTGGAACTTTCCATACTCGTTTTGTTTTTTGAACGAATAACAAAAGCGATTTTTAAATTGTATATACCGGTTCTAATTCCATTAGGCAGAGAGTTAAATTTTCATAAAACTAGGTCAAAATTCATTTAAATCTAAATGGCACTCATTAAAAGTGCAAATGTAAGCAGCAAAGAAAGGAAAAAATAAAAATATAAAATAAAATAATTTAGAGATTCGCAAACGTTTAATAAATGTTTCATCTAACCTGAAGGTCGACCAGATATGAGTGTATAAATTTTATATATAAAAGTATGACAGCATAGGAAGTATGGTGTAGTTTTTACGTCGAAACTCGTCACAAATTTCCATTAATGAGACAGGGCTTGTGTTAATCTCATAAAAACTTTCGGATAAAAGGACGTGCTATACAAACCAACGAATCATTATCCTTTTTTTTTATAGATTTCCTATCAATTGTTTTTTTATGTGATCACCAGGATATCAGAGCTGATCGTATAGGATTATGTGAGATCAAGAAAAGTCGTGACGACAATGGCATATTGTCGAGAAAATAATACAACATATATATATTTTTGTTACTTTTATAAGTTAACTTTATTCGAGTCTATCAATTATTGGTACCATATGCTTGCGTTTTAAATCATTTGCGTAACTTTCAGTTTTATCTCATTGACCCAAAACGGCGTAAAATCGCCAGCTGTTTGTGGAATTAATTTCAAACGCGAATTTTACTGCGATGGGAGACCAAACGTGAATATATTTTCGACCAGTTTAAAACTCGTATCGATAAGGTAAAAGTCTTTATATATAAAAAAAAAAAGAAAAAGAGTTCGGGAGCCTTCAAACCAGTTATAGTAACTGTCTTAACCTTGTCTCGAATTTTAACCATATATATGTTTTTAGGCAAGGTCACATCATTAACAATTGTATAAGTAGGCGTATTTTTAAGCTGACAGACAAAACAACGCCCGTATTATTCGAAACCTTCAATTTTCTCCAATAACCAGAAGCGTCTACAGCTGTCTTTCACGCTTCTAATTGTTAAGATTAGCGTGTTACAGAATTTAGAAAAGTCCAATGAAACATTTATGACCACACAGATGCGTTATGGAAAGATGTCTCGCCAAATGTGTTTAATAAAATTTTCCTGTGCATAGTTTATGGTTTGCTTGAGAACTTATAAAGGCTAATTATATTTATTTACTAACCTGTAATATACAATAAGTTATGTAAAGGGCGTTGTAGATAATAGTTCACGCCATGATCGCTTCATATGACTTTAAAAGCCAAACCATCGAACTGTACAGGGAGTAGAGTTAATGTGCACAAGAGTATGTTAATTCTTTATAGAAAATCCAAAAGGTGGAACAAGCGAGAGTCTTCAATACTTTTAAAACATTTGTGAATAGGAGGGGGCAAAAATACCATCTGCTACAGCCAGACAACAGTTGCGTAGGTGAAATTATCAGACACAGTTACCTATAACGGAGTGTTCAAGGTAACGATGCACATCCTCGATAATAATAATCTTTTTTTTTTATTTATAACCGTGATTTCGGTTGATATATAACCCTTATGTTTGCAACGGAGAAGAAATTATTATTTTGCTACCGATATTATGGTTACACTGGGCGACGATTCAAGGTCGACTAGAAATTTTCCTTATGCTGTGCGAGATTTTGGTAATTTTGGTAATAAAACAACTATGGAATTACGTACAAGAAATTTATATGCGATCTGTCTAACAAAATTAACCGAAATTATACGTCATAAAAAATAATTATAATAATTTAAATTTATAAATAAGAAAAAAAAATTATTTTTGCAACAGCATCTAGCGCCATCTATCGAGAGACGTTAGAACTTCTACAACACGAGAAAAATAAACGATTCATGAAGTTTAAAAATATTTATTGAGTATGAACAGTTTACAGTTTGATAAGACACGTGTTATATTTATTACTGATACCGAATTATGATAACTGCATCACATTCATTGATTATTAACAGTGTTAATTAATTCATATTATGAATAATTCACATATTTTTCCAGTTTTTAATTAATAATTTAGTAGAAAGACCTTGCTAATCCGTATTTGCAACGTATCGAATGAGATTCGTCTTCTCCTCTCGCTAAATTCGGCTCGTATTGAACGATTAATAAATTAGTAAAGGTTCCTGCTGGACACTGCAAAACCATAATTATAAATTTCAATCATTAAACAAAATTAAACAGGATTTAAAATATTGTTTTAGGAAAATACATACGTGCTTAGTTCCACAATCATCCAATGGGATTTTCATAGTGTAAGACGTCTTCCCATCTCCCCTTAGTGTACATCTGTTGTGATCTTTTCCAACGTATGCCAGGCCGTGAAAGGGATAAGCAAAGTTTATTTTCACTGTCATGAACTCTCCGCACGATAACGATACTAGAAAAATATGTACAAAGCAAAAGAATTCTGTACAAGCACAATTATTCTTTGATATATTTTAGCATCTAATGAAAACATGTCTTCCGGATATTTAACAAGAATGCGTTTCAATCACGAGCATATGGATGACTTCATATAAACATCTGCTCATAAAGAGTTGTCCAAACCTTTAAATATTTATATGTATACTTAAATAAGATATACATATTAACTACTCTATAATAATATGTAAATGCGACGTTTATTAACTTTTAATTTTTTAAATTTCCATAACACGTTAAAAATTTAATAGATAATTTAAATAAGATTTATTTATAGATGAATTATTATTATTATTTTAAAAGTAAACTTTATTGTTATAATATTTTTATACATTGTTTTATAATTTTCGGAGTCAAAATTCTTTTAACGAGTATATAATGAATGCATTAATTCAAAAAAGAAAAGTGTGCTGTGTAATTGTATAGTAATTTACAAACTGTTCGATAAAAAAAAATTGCAAACTGTTAAAAACAATAATTAAAAGAACATAGTGTATTCATAATCTAATCCACTTATCTGAATAAGCAAACAATATATGCATATGCACAATAAAACGAGATGCATATTCATCACTTCATATAACAGCATACAAAATTAATGTCATTAAAACTTACATCTTGCTCTGGAAGACGTACGATGTGTCAAAGGATTATAACCAAACCTTCTCCTTCCAATATATTGATTAAAACAGCAACCGAACGATAACTAGAAGAATTTTCAAATATCTTTTAATTATTACACATTAGTAAATTTTAATCTCTAAGTTATTTAAATTATCATCCTAGAGCTTAAGGAAAATTCTTACTGACTAGTTAATTAGCATTTTCTAGTGTGAATAACCAAGAACATTTCTTATATTCAGTATAAGTCAATCATCTTTTATAAAACATTCGAGAGTTCGTTAAAATTCACAACGTCTACCGCTCATTATCCCGTCTTTTATGTGATGCTTCTTTTTTTTATTTATTTTATTATTACTTTTTTTTGTTATGCCAAAACTCTTAATGAAACCATTCTAGTACTTACCACGATTATAAAGGCCGTCAGCTTCATTGTCAAGTGAATTTCTCCTTGTACTCGATGGTAACTGGCGTGGTCATCTACATAGACGACATTTTGATTTTTTCTTTTTTTGCTGTCTCCTTCAAACTGGTTTTCGTGTTCCCAGGTGGCCTCCCTAAATATGGTAAAACAAGGTTTATTGATATAAATATATAATAAATTCAATAATAAAAAATATATATAACACTTACCCCCACTCATCTTTTTACCTGTACCTTTCTGGTGGCTGAATTTAATTTTAAACAGTAAAAAATGAATTTTGTAAAAATATCAATGCTGTTATCGGTGGCGTGTACAGTATTATAAATAACAAAACAATTACATAATTAATATTTCAAACTCACAAAATTACAAAAGCGAGAGAGAGATGAAAAAAAAGTAATAAAGTTTTATTTATCACATTAAAATACATCACAAAATTTTCTTAAAACTAAAATTATCTCTTGAAAGGGAGGGAGGGATACATTAATTCCATTTCTTTCTGGTCCCGTTCTACTACATCCATCTGGTGACAATCACACGAACTATTGCGTGAATGTCTTCTCTGCGCTATTAATAGATAAATGTTTACAGTCACAGAAACGAGGAAAGAAGTTAAAACAGCAGCACTTCCGATCAACCAGGGAACGGAGAATCTGGATTTTGTATCTGTTAAGGGCGAAGACGACGTAGACTCGATCTCTTCTAAAACATAATAAGATAAATAATCAGTACCCGTATTAGAAAATTTGATTCTGGAAAGTTCTTAACAGATATTATAATTATTTCTGTAGATGTATATAGTAAAGGTTAAGATTAGTGGTGCTACTTAATGACTTCTGTTTCTCCTCATTAAGCCATAGTCATTTGTTATCCTTCTTCCATTAAAGGTATATTACGAGTTTTGGAATCAATACTAACAGAATCTAGGAGTAATTTATAAAGATCAAAGAGAGAGAGAGAGAGAGATGTAAAGCATAATGGTTAATATAGGAAAAATTCTAAATATGATTTTTTTTCCTGGAAAACTTTATACGTAGTTATAGATTTCTTGTACGCTGTTGGAAGTCAAACAGTATTACCTTTCTTATCGAACAAAAAAAAAAAAAAAAAAAAAAACATTTTCTGAAGTATAAATTCTGTTCTGTAATTTATTAATCAATTTTTTTTATGGCATAAATTTTTATTAAGTTTCGATTTATCTGATTTTGTAACTGACTTGGGTATATGATAACTAAATTACTACTTAGCAAGTTTATTTCGTAAGAATGTGTGTTAATAAATTATTATATAGAAAGCTGTGACTGAAAACCGTTTTTTTTTCTTTTCTTTTACAGTCATTTTAAGCGATTCAGGAAAATTCTTGATTATTTTGTTCAATACCAAAACAAACAAATTATTTTCCAGAATTCTATAGTAATAGAAACAGCGTAGTGTCTAGATTCTTTAGGACAGCATTTTTCAAACTTTTTTGAGTGAGAATCATTGCAGGAACCCCGTTTTGTATTGTGACTCAATACGTATGTGATAAATCAAAGACGTAATTTTTGTATTTTATGTTCATTTATTTGTTATTGATCAATGTTATATATTTGTTACGGATGATGCGTATGTAAGTGTAAAGAAAAATAAACCGTTTTCAGAAATTTTATAAACTGTATTCCAAACATTTTTGTACATTTTTTCTATTTGTCGCAACCCATTTTATTTATTCCACAATTTTTAAAAAAATCTTGCTCCAGAACATAGTTTAAAACTTACCTAGCTTATGGGGTTTACTACCAATACCATCCACAACCGTCACTTCATTGCTGACAGTCATAGTATATAAAGGCTGAGAGACAGATCTGCGTTTTCTCCCATAGGACATACCACTAAACTCTCCGCAATCAGCCTAAATTAAACACAAGAGAGGAAACATTTTTATATATTAAACACACATATAATATATTCCTGTATCTCTTAATTAAATCATTACTTTAATTGTAAAATGAGATTTTTTTTTTTTGAAATATTTACTTCCATCAACTTATGTAGATAATGCATTCTGATATAAAATTTCAGATAAATATTCATTGAGAACGTTTATGAGTCGGTCATAAAATAACCTGACTTGGAACCGTTTCAAGATATTACGAAGCGAAACACGAATTATTTTTAAACTTATAGATAAATAATTTTTATTGTTTTATGAGATTATGAGGTGGGAATAAGAGATATGAGGCTTCTGTGGTAAATTGTAAATTGTTCAAAAATTCTAAAATTTAAGTGAGTTTTACTGAAGATGGTTGTTTTTTGTTTGTAGAAATGGAAATTTTACAAACAAAGAAAATTACGAAGAAAAAAAATTTTTTTTTTTGAGTGTATATATATATTTGCTGGTTTATGAGTTTTAAAAATATGTATATATTTTTTTCATGAGTTCTAAGAGATTTTTTTAAAAAATGTAAATTTATTGTAGATATTTTTGTTGAAGAATTTAGAATTTTTTTCGACTCATGTTTATGTAAAGAATATAAAAGAGTGAAAAACAGCAATGGTTTTATTATTATTAATTTTCTATATTAATTTTTTTTTTAAATAGAAAATTAAAAACAAAATCTACGAGATGGTTAAGATCATAATTGATTAAATTTATATATATACTTTTGAAAAATTTTTTCAAGTTAAATTAAAATTATATTATATATATATATATATATATATATTTTCTTTACTTAAAGTATCGATAAAAATTGCAGAATATTTTTATTTGCAGAAAAATAAAGATATATAAATTATAGGTAATTTGATATAATAGTACCGATAAATTTTATAGATTTTTTTTTTTTTATACGAAAATAGTAAAAAGTTATAGATTATTTTGCACTCATCGCATTAAGAAATATAGACCTAGACGTTGCAAAGATAGGCAAGGTCTACGACACTTAAAATCTGTTAAAAAAAAATTTTTTTTTTTTTTTTTTAAATTTTGCGGATATAAATAGAATGTAACAAATTTAATATTTACCTCGGGGCAGTCGTCTTGACAAATGACAACGTTACAAGTGAAGGCAACTCGGACTCCATCCAGAAATCTAAATACACGGAATGGAATATAGAGATAAAAGTCACCAGTTGTTCTGCTCTGATCGTCGACGTATACTTTATCTGAAACACTCAAGTCTACCGGACAGCTGTAAAAAATAATAATTATTATTATTATTAATATTTTTATCGAGATATTTATTAATGTCGAAAATAAATTTGCTACTCGATAAACACATTAAAAGTTATTTGATAAACGAAGGAGGTAAATCAAATTTATGAAGCATTTCTAATTAGCGTAGAGGGGGGAAAGTTTTAGGGAGTTATAATCTTCGATATCATTAGTAACAGCATAAGAGAAAATTTTAAATTATTCGTCATAATTTCGGCGAATGAAAAATGTACAGTTTTGTGTATTTATGAGGTTGTAAAGAGTAGTTTTTACGAGATGTTAATTAATGTAATAATTCATTCAAAACGCTTAATACTAGACACTAAAACTTCTTTATTTTGTCTAGAATTTTTACTAATTTTATTCCATGCAATATTTTTAGTTACCAGGATGTGTTTGTGCAATCATTTTTTTTTTTTCAAAACATCATAGACATCGCTATGTTGTATACAAAATGCAACGATTTCGTTGTCATAGTGTTTTCTTGTTTACTCATAGTTCGTTAACATTTCATTTTGTGATTCGGCATGCTAAGGGCATAGAACTTGAGTAATTTAAATTATTAATATAGATCTTTTATCATGAAAGACATTCACGATGATGATAATTTACTAATCAATAAACGAAATAGAAAAATATACAAAAAAAATGCAAGAGCATTCGTTCCTAAATAATAATAATAATAAAAAACAATAAAATATTTTCCATTTAGATATTTATTTACTCATTTTAATTAATTAAAGATAAATAAAAACATTTTTTTTAAATATTACTTAATGGTATTCCCAAAACTGCAATCTTAAGGCATCATTATGAAAATGGCCATTTAAAAAATTCAAAACAATAGAGTTGGTAAGGCACTCTGATACGCGTTTAATTGATATACAACAGCAGAGAGAGAGAGAGAGAGAGAGGAAAAAAAAGGAAAAAAACTATTTGTTTCTTCTAAGTCCATTTTAACAGCTTGAAATTTACTTTATGCAATATCTTATAATTCGATAAAACGACAAAATAGCTAGACAGAACAAAGATACAGCGGAAGAAAAATCCTATAATGACAGTAGAAGTTGGCAAACATCCATAAAAGCTTTTCCTATATAACTAAATAAATTGATTTAATTTTAATTGCACATACAACAATTGGAGTGAATATTTTTCGCTCGAAAATTTTGTATATGTTCGTATTAGACACGCTCGAGAAATTATCCGATATTTTAATAGACTCCAATCGACTAAGTTTTAAATATGTTTATTTTACACATTTTTCTCTTCACCACTTTTGTTGTTGTTGTTGTTGTTATTATTTTTAAAAAATTTTTTTTCTAAGTATAAAACAAGATTTAAAAATAAATATTATTTTTAGTCAATATGCAATTTCTTAAAATAAATTTATCTAATTCGTCTTAAGAAATATATATTTTTTAATTTTAAAAATAAATTTTGCTATGTAAATGATGTATAGCGAGTGTTATAATCTAGTTTTGTTTGTTAGTGAATATAAAATAGCTGATAAAATGCAGAAACTAGTAAATAATAATAATAATAATTTTGGTATGAGATTTTTTTCTGTGATATGATTTTTCTCATATACGTATGCAGAGTTTTAATCGCATTAACTGCTTGGTATTGTTTAAAAATAATTCTTTTTTAATTAAATAAAATTATAAAAACATTCTTAAACTTGTATATATCAATTAATGCTTGATGGAGATTTTAACCGTTACATAGGAATCTTGAATTTAAGTTCAAAATTCAATAGAGAATCGCATTGCGTCGCAACGTCGCGCGGGACGTACGCGTCAGTTTTCAAGCGTCGCGTCGCTTCGCTAATTGTAACGGTTCGAATGTCAAAAAGAAACCTCTTATCGTTTACTGGCATTTATATTCTAGAAAAGCGCTAACACTTTTAATAAATCTTTGCAGAGTGAAGTGCTTTCAACACTCTAGATCCGATTTCGCTTCGATAATCTCTGATTTAAACGATAAAATACCTAAAGTAAAAACTCGATAGGCCCGCGAAAAAATCTACTTCAATAAGAAAGACGACTCGATAAATTTGATAAAAGGTATTTTCGTTCGACTCTTGGCCATCTTTCAACAAAAGTGTAACATCGGATATGTTATATAAGTCCTTCAATTCACACTCTACGGAAAACTATGGGACAGCAAGGAATAATGCATTAGCGTTTTGAACTATCAATAATATCCGGGAAAACTTCGATTCTCGGATAACGCCGTTTCGATCATGTGACTATATCCATATGGGGAGAGTTAACAGTCATCGACCTCTTCCCCATATGTTGTAGTGTCTATTTTTATATGACTTTCTAAATTTGAAACACATTCTCAGATTTAATATCAGGTAAAAAAAAAAAGAGAGAGAAAACTATTTTTCCAAAATAGAAGAAAAATCGTCGTTCACACAACGGAAGTTAGCGAAAATCACATTTCATTCATTCGTTGCATTATAACGCAAACTGTTGTTATCGCCATTTTAAAAATAATTCGTTAATAGTATTTATGATCTACAAACAATTTAAAATCTTACGTTTCGTTTTTTTTTTAATTTTAATTATTTATTCACTTTCATTCATACAGATATACGTTTTAATTGTTGCGTAAATACGCATTTCATTCACACACACACACACACAATGATTCGAGTATTATTCGAGCACGAGCATTATTATGCAAGTTTCATTCACGTCGTAACGTATGAATGAATATGTATATTTCTTTCACGAATGTTTATGTGCGAAACTGAATAAAAATTCCAGTTTCGTTCATTTTACTGTAGACGAATTAAAGTTACATTCATAACTGATGACGAAGAACAAAATTTTACTACTTGATGGCGAGACAAATCGCAATTTTAACGGATTGTAAAATATTAATGATTCGAATTCAGATTTTCGCAAGTCGATCACGTGATTTTATATTATTATATTCGGCGCTTTCTCTCTCTAGAATTTTAAATCAATCTTAATCCTATCGGATTAAATACCGGCCGACTTAATTAGATAAAAATTAGAAAAATCCGAACGATAATTTTATCGTGACACATTTAAATTATTCTTTTAATCTTTTCTGAGAGATTTTTCTCGGCCATCACGTGTTTCTCAGCATAATCGCCATTTATAGAAGTACTAACTACTGTTAATAGAAAAAAAAATTCGCATTATGATTCGGTAATATAAATGTTTTCGGATCATGCGATCGTGTGCAACAAACCTACTATCTCCATGCCCGATCAAGAATTATTCATTTCTGTCATTAATAGAATAAAATATGAATCGAAATCTTGAAAACAGGTATCAAAACATCAGCCAGCAAAACTTGTAATTAATCTAATGGATGCTACGAATCAAGTAAGTGTACAGACGCGCCTATTCTACAAAATGGATAACTTCATTTGTCAAGTTTATTAGCAACATCTCTCTCTCTCGACGGTTTTCAACAGATAGCGTGATATCGAAGAAGTCGAAAAAATTAATAACTTAATGCCCAATTTCCTTTCTAAAAACAAAAAAAAAAAAACGAAATAAATTCGTAAAGTTAATCGAGTATGAGTTACAATCACGTGATTAAACGGAAAATTTATGACGTTACGAGTTTCGAATTTTTCCATTTCTGTTTTTTTTTTTTCTTCTTTACAAAATCGAAAAAGCGTCGTGTGACCGGAGAAGAAATGAGAAATGGAAACATTTCCTTCGGAAAATAACGTGACTGGAAGTTAGAAAATGATAATGGATGTGTTGTAATCACGTGAACAATCGAATTATAACAAGACGAAAAGTTTAACCCGCTTTTTTTTTTCAATAACAAATCTGATAACACTCCGTATCCGGCCAGAAAAAAAAAAAAAAAAAATCTAACGCGAGCGGTGGTGATAAAAATATGTTTTCTAAACTTAACTGTAAGATTATACACAGAAAAGTAATTTTTCTGAAGCGATAGTGTGATTACGAGCGAAAAAAAAAAGCGAATTAGAGGTACTTAAGTTTAAAAATAGAACAGATTATGCCTGATTTCCATGTTTCCGTTTTTATAATTTTCCGAAAATACACAATCTTCTCTCCTTATTAAATATATTCGATATAAAAAAAATAAACACGAAGGCAAACTTATTATAAATATTTATATACAATGTACACTTTTAGCTTTGTTTAACTATACATAAGCTTCCATTTAGATAACGAATTCTCTTCATATTAACGATATAAACGATATAAAAATTTGATAAGAGAAGAAAATTTGGTATGATGCTGATGACAATGATCTAATTATAGAAAAATATATACAGTATATCCACTTCAAAACTTTCAACTTAATATAAAGAAGTTTGGTACCATAAAACTCTTTCCATTTCACGTGACTTGGGTGCGTTTGGCAGAAGTGTGTACACTTTGTAGTCTTCTAATGACTACAAAATGAAAGAATTGCGTTTGTTCCCAAGTACACTCCATAAAACAAACACAGTTTAAATTTTCTTTCCACTCTCGTGTCGTCAATTTTTCTTATTTTATTTATTTATTTTTTGTTACGCTTTAGTATTTTAGGAATAAATTAATCGGTGCGACAGTTTAAGATCGCAGGAGACATTTTTCGTTACCGATCCGATTTGCATTTGTCCAGATGTCGTCGGGTCTTTTTCTAAATTCTTCTTGTGTGACAAAATTGATTGCTTCCACTTTTAAACGGTCGAAAACATTAACGTTGAAGTGTATTTATACGGTCGGTATTAACACGAAGATGAAGTGTTTTTTTTTTCTCTCTCTCTCTCTTCTCCGTTTAACAGAGGTGTCAGAAGGTGAAGTGTGATGTAGAGGGAAGAAAGTGTGAATGAACTGTTGAGTGGAATGGAGTGTCGTGTCTGGGATACAACAGGAGGATAGAATGACGGATGTGCGAAGTGGGAACGAAACACGGGGATAGTTGAAGTGGGAGTGAAGTGTGTCTGGTGATTTGTGAATGATGCAAATCGCGGATGAAGTAGTAAAATTAGAACGAAAGTAACGTTAATGAGAAATAAAGCATTAATGTGTTTTTTTTTCTTCATGTTCGCTCAAATATATCACTGCACTGGGATTTTATAGTTTATTTTATTCGTATTGCCTCTTTTTTTTTGAGTTTCTGTTGCGATTTTCATTTTATTCGAACTCTTTCTTCGTACTAAACCGAATTTTCTATTTCAATCATCAATTTTATTATTTGATTGTTCATTTGAATGTTAATTTTATGATTTTATGCTACACTGTTGTTCACTTTGCTAAACTTAACTGTCAGCTTTTAATTTTTTTCCATTTATCTCGCTCAACTTTTATACACTGTACAGTACTGTATTATTTATTATTATAACTTTACTAGTTCATTTTCTTGTACATGTTGTTAACTTTATTTATTTCATTTTCTTGTTCAGGATGTAAATTTTTATTAGTTCAGTTTCTGAACACGGTATTAATTTTATTAGTCTAGTTTCTTAAACATGATACAAACTTTATTACTTCATTTTCTTATGCATGATATTGATTTTATTAAGCTCATTTCTTTGGGCATGATGCTAACGTTATTAGCATCATGCCTAAGGAAATTTATTTTATTAGTTGATTTTCTTTAACATGATGAGAAGTCTGTTCATTTTTCTAGGCTGAGTTATTCCATTCAAATAACGTTCACTTTGTCTACTGAAATTAAATTACTGTATATTGTGACTTCTACTTTATTACTTTGTAGTATATCATGTTATTATTCTTCGTTTGTTTGGTTATATTAATTATTTTACACTTAGAAATGTCAATCCACTTCTCGTGTTATAATTATACTGTTCTGTCTAAACATTCTCGGCATCAAAACTGAAACGAAACGTTTCACACATTCGGTTTTTAAAAATTAAACAAAACGATATGATTAATGTGACTTGAAGTCTCTGACTGCATTTTTAAACAGCCGATTCGATAATACTAGATTACATCATAGGTGCAGGCCGTCGGATATCGATGTCACAAGAGCGAGAAATCGGTAGAACTGTCAGTCCCCATACGATTATAAGTTAGACAATCGTGACGCGGAGAAACAGAAAGCCAAGCGTGACGTAAAACAAGAGGAACAAAAAAAAAAAAAAAACCGAAAGCAAACGTCCATATGTAAAGAATGGAAAGGATATAAAAAGTCGCGAATGATATACAAGGAGTAGGAAATCTAATGGGATAAAAAAAAAAATGGAATGGGATAAGGGATATAAACTGTAACAGTTGAAGCGTAAGAACAAAAGGAAAAAATAATAATAAAAATAAAACCCTAAATAAAAATATCGATAGAACAAACAAACAAAAAAAAAGTTTAAATAAATACTAAATTAAATGAGTAGATGCGAAACAAAAATTTTATTTTAAAAAGTAATTATCGTATAAAAATAAAGAAACGTCGCGTTATTAAATTAATAATCACGAAGAGATTTAAAAAAAAATCAAAAATAAATATCGATATTCCGTTAGGAACAACTTTCGACGATATATCAAACGCGAAGTTTAAAAGAAACACAAGCGAAACGCAGTAAATCATCACTTACTGACACTGTCAATATCTTAGACAATGCGATATAAAGCATTTTTTTTTCCTCCTTTATTGTTATTTTTACTGGAGGAAAAATAATAATAATAATAATAAAGACAACAAACGCTAAGTAAAACATCAACACGGGATTAAATACAGTAATGTGCTCTTTTGAGTATGTAATTAGATATTTTTAAAAGGTAACGTACTGGAAGATGTTATACTGATAACCTCTAAGTACAGAAAGCAATTAATAACTCGTTTAGCTAAGAGATTTTAAAAGTTATAACGTTGCAGCAATTAGGTCATTTTTATAGAGACAAACAGAAAAACATAAAACAGAGACAGAAGCGAAGAAGAAGAAGAAGAAGGAGAAGAAAGGGAAGAAAAAATACAAAAAAAAGCTATTTTATATGTAATTGAATAACTGAAAATTTGACAAAAATTTTAATCTATCTACCATAGCAAAAATTCAATTTCTATGTTTTTCCAATTGCCCAAAGTAATAACAGTTTTATGAATAAGTTTCATCCTATTATCCAATTCAGAAATGTAAAAGAGAGAGAGAGGGAGAGAGAGAGAGAAAGACAGACAGAAGATGATTTTCTTGTTTTCTTTATCATCTTTTTTTTACCTACTTTGCACAGTTACATGTTGATGGGTTAAAGTTAATAATCGGTATGACCATCTTGAATATTCTCACGATTTTTTTAGAGGGAAATAAACAGAATACATTTTTCGAAAGAAAATAAGCTAGATTTAACGTATCCAATGCATATACACACTCGCACACACACACACACATATATATAGATAGTCATGAAATTTTGATTTTTGTGCAATGCTATTTCTGTTACGTGCTCAGAGCAAAGTCATTTCTGTAGATATATATCCGCTTCTTATGAAAATATAGAATTGGTGATGTTTTTAAATGTACGAAAATAAAAAAAAAGAAGTAGCAGTAGAGCAGCATCAACCGAAGTAGTTGAATAACCTCAGAAAATATCGGAAATTTCGAAAGTATAATATGATTTTTCTTCAATAATTTAATTCTATCTAGTGATGCTAATCTCCATATTATTATTTTTTTTCCGTCTTTAATGTAACTGTGGTTATTTAAAGTAACATCTGCTAATAATTAACCTGATTCTGTTCTATTTTTACTCTTAAATTTATTTTTAAATTTTCTATATATTTTTTTTTTCTTCTAATTTTTTTAAATATGATAGACGGCAACTTTCGTCCTTATAACGCTTTTTTCTCTCTTTTTTTTTTTTTTTCTTCTACGAAAATGTCAATGCTCTTCAAACTGATGTTTGTACCTTTAAATAAAAATTTTTCAAACGTTATTTTGAATAATATCAGTTTACGTTTTTAAAGTTCTTTTAATGTCTGTTATCTTTAGTTAGTTTAATGGCATATCATTACGCGGTCGATTGTTGAGATACAAAACATCAATTTTCTAATCGAGTAAAAAAAAAACAAGATAAATATATTTTGTACACGAGTCTGAACTGCCTTTTCAAAACGATAATCCCACGCATCGTAATGAAACGATTTTTATAAGTTCGCATGAATCAAGTGGTTTGGTAAAGATTCTGACAGATTTTTCTAAAACTTCTCGCGTTTTGGGAGACATCAATAATAACGTATCCGATATAAGAGAGAAAGAAATTCCCGTGCGATAAACAAAACTTTCGTGTGGCTAGATGCTAAGAAGAAAGAAAAACACTTTAAGAGGGTTTTAATTGTTACATGGGAGTTTGGAGACAGGTTATATATGTTTTACACAGTCTCAGGTGGATTTAGGATCTGATTTGATTTATAAAATCAAAGTTGGCCCCAATCCAGTTCACAGAAAACTCTTAAATTTTCTGTATTTTATGTGTAAACTCAAATTAAAGGAATCTTATCGTGAAGCTCTAACCAACATTTTTAATTCCCCCCTTCTATCTATTATATATATATATATTTTATAAGAGAACGTTTTAGTTTTTACTTCTCGGATATTTTTAGATTCTTATCTACTTCGTGTGCTGCAGAAGAAGAAGAAGAAGAAAAAAAAAAGGAAAATATTTTTTTAAGTTTTAACCCACTTATCATTGGAAAAAAAAAATTCTTAGTTTAAATCTTTATACTTTATAGAAAAACCGAATTTTATATATTGATATTTACTCGATATTTTACGAAAAGACCGATTTTCTAGTTCAGAAGTGATTTTTTTTTTCTTTTATATATTTTTTTTAGATGGGTTTTCTGTAGATAACAAAGATTTGAAGAAGTTTGATCTTCCAGAAGTTCGGAAATATATAATCTTGAGACCAATAATACGACCTAAAAATATTACATCTTTAGAAACAAAAATAAAAGAGGAAAATTAAACACAGACGAAAAATATTTTGATCTCCACAGATAAAAAAAAAAAAAAAAGATAAACTGTTACAATAAAATCGAATAAATGTAAAGCAAGTTTGCGTTACTCTATACGTACATAAGTTTAAAGGGCAACGAATTTGTGTAAAGGATATATAAATCTTGAATGCGAACAAAAAAAAGCATCCCAAGTGGCAAATCAGCATGTTAGAGATATTTAAAATAACTTCATTTAATTTTTAAGTATAAAAAACTTATTTTGAAAAATGCCAAAATAGCAACTAAGTTTTATAAATTGGTTTCTTTCAGTATTTCTCTAGGGTTTATAGTTCGGTTGCGAATGTAACTTCAATTTATATCTCCTGGGAATAAAAATTGTTCTCTTCTTTTATAATATCTTCTTCGGCAATTTTCATGCCAAAGAAGAAGAAGAAGAAAAAAAAAAGACGTTAAAACAATCGAATTAAAATGATTTTTAAAGTTCGAAGATAAACATAACGTATTTTAAAACCCAAAATAAAGAAGTAAGAAGAAAAAAAAATTACACGTGTCGAAATAAAGGAAGAGGGATCAAGCGATAAAATCTCGACGATAAATATCTTTGGTATGTGATATATAAACGTGATAGGGAAGATAAATAAGGTGAAAAATTTGTTTCTAAATTCCGTTTATATATGTATTTATATATAGTTCTTTGAAGTCTAAGCTTGAATATATAAGGATAGATCAATTCGTGACATGTAGCAAGAATGAGCTAAGTCATATGGGACGTATTAACGCAAGAACTTTGAGATATTAATCATGTTTGGCGATTGGCCTCGATTTTCTTTTGTTTCTCTCGTGTTATTACGGATATATTGACCTATAGACAGCGATGCAATTAAGGAAAAAGTAAGTTTCCGTTATTGCAGGATTGATAATGATAATCAAATGCTTCAGTAACCTTGGAACACAATAATGGAATGCATTAAATAGTAGATTCGAATATATCATGGCATAACGAGTCTGTTCTTAACAATGATTGATGTGAACAATGTTGTATAGCGTCTAATAATAGGACTAGAATATAATTATCCTCAATACAATGCCGATTAGAGAAAAAATTATACTGTGATAACCCATTGGCCCACTGTAATAGTTGTAAGATTAACTAATGAGAACAGGAATAAAGCATGAAGATAATCCATTCAACACGTGTGGTTTGGATAGCAGTTCGCAATCTTATGCATCGTCAAACTGTTCGGATGCAACATAACACGATTACATGCATCCTTGTTAAGTATGCATTAAATTCTGGCTTAATAACAATAAGCTGCACGTAATTGTGCTGCTTTATTATTATTAAGTATATGCCTGTAACAAAACAGATAAATTTGGATAGATTTTTTCCGTGCATTGGACTTATAGGATAGATTTTTCTTTGCATGGATTTATCCAATATATGAGAAAATCTATCCAGCATTTAATAATAATAATAAGGAAGCACAATTATGTGCTGCCTTATTAAGTCTATCGCTGTTATAAAACGAAGTAAATCGCTTCAATATATGTAAAAATCCATCTCACCATGCGACAAGAGTATCGAAAGCATCGATATTTGACATCTGTATCGCGCTTCACGATGTTTAAAACTCTTTTTTTGGGGGGTTAATTATATTATCAGCGTATAGAAACACTCTACAGTTCATCAATAATCCATTCAAACACAGATAAGTGCATTGAAAAATATCAGATTTCAGCATCGATACCATGCTATATATTATCTAGCAAAGAGGAGGCACAGCTGCAAGTAGATCCTTCCATATCAATTTTCTTTATTTTATAACATTATGTATTTTTTTCTTCTTTTTTTTTCTTGTTCCCTTGCTCTAGTCCGTTTTTATTATTTATCTTCCTTAAAGAGAAGCATTAAAGAAATTACCAGGATCATCTACGATATTGTTGCTAGTCTTTTTTATAATTCTGATCGATGCATATGCAAAATTTAAATGGCTGGATCGGTCGAATTCCGTGAAAAATTATTCTTTTTCTCGACTAATGAGAATTAAACACGCGAGATGAGATCTTAAATAAAAGAAATAAAATAATAATATTAATAGTAATGAAAATTGTCAAAAAGTTTTGCAAACAATGAACTTAATTAAGATCCTTGGCGATAATTTCGTTTAATGGTGGCGATTTTTTTTCCTCCTTTCTTTGTTCTTATTACTGTTAAAAACAAAAAAATCAGTCTTAAATGGCTGTAAAATGCGTCTGGAAAATGGCCGATTATTTGTAACATGCTGCTATAGTAACAACGATTGCTATATTTTTTTTAATTGCGTACGATGGATTTTTGCTATTAGTAGTAACGAAGAGTATTTTTAACGGTTATGCTCTTGTAGCAATAAAATTCGGTGAGATATTAACACGGTACTACACCGCTATCAGCAATAGACTCATTGCTACGATAGCATCGATCAATCACCCCCCAAGGCTATTAAAATAGCATATTTTAATAAAAAAAAATCAAAAATAGCATTTGCGTCAAGAAAAAAGAAAGAAAATTTGTATTAATTTAGCATAATGTTGTTGTTGCATTAAATTTTTATGAATAAATAATGTGATATGTTACTATACCAACAATGCAAATATCGAGAAATGCAAACAGTTTTGTTTCAATAATAGTACAGTATATTATTATTTACGTACCGTAACATAAAAAAAAGAAAATACATTTATGTTGTGTTATTAATAATAAATGCGCAATATCCTTGACTATATTAGTGCTATCACATCAATCAACAGTTATAATTCCAGTATATAACCGCTATTAGAATTATTACTATCTAAATAATAAATTTCGAACGTTTTATGTTACTATATATCAACAACGCAGATACTAAGAAATGCAAAACAGGGCAATTTTGTTGCGATAGTAGTATATCAGTAAGTGTAACGCATCACGGATATTAAAGAAATGCAAATCGGGCAATTTTTGTTGCCATGGTAGTAAATGCAGTTATATTATGCTAGTAGCAATAAATGTGCAATATTCTTCATTACATTAATGCTATCTCATCAATCAACAGTTATCATTCGAGTATATAGCCGCTCTCAGTACTATCTACAATAAAAACGGATAGTTCACCCAAGTGCTACTACAGGAATAACAAGATCGAAGGATACAGCGAGCACTTCGTCGCATTCGCTCTTTTCTGCTGTAGAAAAGAAAAATTATTAAAAATTTTCCAAATACTGTTACAGTAACAATACTGACGACAGACATTTTGAATTATTTTTGATAACGTTTTATTTAATATATATGAATTTTTACATTTGATAACTTTTTTAAATATTTCATTCACATGCTTATATCCAACATTCTTTTGTAATATTTTTTTTTTTTAATATATTTTTATATTTTTACATCTTGCATAGACCTATTTTAACATTTGAAAGATAATTTTCTTCATATATATATATTTATATATATAATATAATTTATATATATAATAATCAATCAAGAAATTTTTCATTTAAATTTTTTTCAAACCTACATAACTACAGCTGCCCATAATTATAAGAAAAAACGGTGTGGAAACATTCTTTATATATAATTTTTTTTTTTTCTTCTTTGAAATTTATATATATATATATAATATCGTCGGATCGTTCGCAAAGTCGTACAACCCCCTGTACGTGTGTTGTTGTTAAAATTCATATACGAAATTTGATTTTTTTTTTTCTACTTCTATATAACTCTAACTATTTGACCTCGTATGCTGTTCTTTAAAATGCAGATAGTTTTTTTTTATTTTTAAAATAAAAACTGGCAGTTGAAATGCAGATAAACCATTTATAAAAATCCTAAATTTTTATCGTCCCGTATAAAATATAAAAAAAGTTTTTTAAATAAATTCACAATATATATATATATATGTATGTATATGTGTGTATATATATAAGTACTTACTTTGCGAACGAGCCTGTTAAGGAGAAAATTTTTCTATATTTTTTTATGCATATTTTTTATATATATATACATAATTTAGAAGGGAAAAAATAGTTGAATGAAATAGAAACGTGTGGTGGCAGTGCCTGAATTAATTTTAAATTTTTTTTCTTTAATAATTATTATTATTATTATTATTTAATAATTTTTCATTAAAGTCCTGAAGTAATTTTTAAAATTGTTTGAAGAAGAGAAGGCTATATATATATATTTATGTTCTAAGGTACATAACATGACGGAAGAATTATTGTGTTTATAGGCACTCTTAGTGTAAAAATTTTCACGCTATTCTTTTTTTCGTGGTCATGCAGATTCTTTGGGTTCGGTGGTCATTTTCTTAGCCATGTCGGCGATGACTTCTTTGAATATAACGGAATCAATGTTTTGTCCTAACATGTATATGAGAAACCAGTCACCTATGGATCCCCTACGCACAACCGTATGCACGTGGTCGAGATGCAGCACTCGAAATCTCATGTTGAGTAGGTAGACCCGAACTGGCGGACATGCTGCGATGACTAGACGAAATATCAGCACAATACCCGTGAGGGCAGCCAATATGATGAACCAGAACCAGAGAAATATGTATATCTTCTCGTTGATAATATTTAAAGGTAGGATACAAAGGGCATCGTGCGTTTCTACGTTGCCAGACGAGCCGTATTTATAAAAACGGCACTTGGTGACGCGTGGAAATATTCTTATCATTGGATCCGTCCGATCTTCTTGGTCCATTTCTGAAAATTTAATCACTTCTAGACCGTAAGTTAGGAATTCACAATCGAAAAATCTATCCATAAGGAAGATTTGTCCTACCACATTGCTAAAGGCGATGGCTTCGCACAGGAAATATCTGGCAGCGTACCAGTCGTGATGCCTCAAACTGCACATGAGATAATCAACTAACAGTTTCTTCTTTTGTTTTTTCTCGGCTTCACCGCATAATCCAACATCCAGATCCATCATCAGAGCCTGAATCTTTCCTCCTTCCCACATTCTCCACAACCAGCGTGGTATATAAAAAAGGGCGGCTTGAAAAAATAACATAAAACATACCCATTGGTAGTAGCGATGATATTTGAAATTGGAGGCGTCTTGAGATGCATCTATACCTGGATGGGGTACCTCTTTGCCTACTATCTTGTCGTAAGCTCCGGGAACAGTGAAGGTGGTGTGGATCCAACAAAAAGTGTTGATCACAGTTTCGGGAATGTCCGTGCTACGAATGCAATTGATAGGCTCACCAGCGTACTGCTTGGTAGTGACTATGATGCAGAAGGCCAAAAGAACAAGAACTGTGACGGTGTAGTGAAGGCGGAATACATTATTATCTATGTGAACTCTGCTGACCTTTAACAGGCTCTTCAAACCCCTCAACACGTCCAACATTCCGGCCCCTTCCCTCTCCAGGATGCTGGTGTCTACCCTGGGCTCCCGCCTACGAGGGTAGCTAACTCTCTTTCGCAAGTCCCCGGCAAGGCCCTCTAATGTAGCGACCAGCCAATGGACCAGAGACTCTTTGGCCGATCCGGGGACGGGCGTTGACACTTCCTCCTCATGGGCACGGTTCGCAAACCAACGAATCACTGTTTCGGACGGTTTAGTTCTCTTTTTCAAAGTATCAGAAATCTCTCCTACCTTTCGTGGCAGCACTCAGTTTGCACTTTTGACCGTTGGTCGCAACCATGGCGCGCATGACGACCTTTCTTGTCCCGAACGGGGAAGAACAGAGCACCTTATTGTCACATGTCTCGTCCTACGCGTTTTGCACGATTATCGCGAAAGTGCAGTTTACTCGAGCATCCTAGGCTCCATCTGCTGGTGGGGAGGTGTACGTCTACACGTTTTCCACAGTCCGCCTCATCTGATTGGTGCAGCCATCGACCAGTACATTTCTGCGGCGTTTAGGTACTTTCTTTATACGGTAGCGGCGGTCAAAGGTTCGAAACGGCCTGAAAAAATAACAAAACTTGCTGAATTATAAACTCTCCTCGTTCCTGCGCCCCGAAGGAGGGAGGGCAGCACCAACTCCCCTCATTCTATAAATAGCACAGCGGCTTAAAACAGCATTAGAGCAAACGGATCCACGTAAAATAAATGCAATATGTCCAGATATGCAAATTATCTCCGCAATACCTCTACGAGTGGCGCAGAATAATCTACTTTAAAAGATATAAAGAGAGAAGACAGGACCAACCGTACTGCACGCTGCAAGCGGTACAGTACGTGATTCACTCTTCAAGACATAAACTGTACTAAATGATGCACTATACCGACTGCTACAATAATGCAGTGTTGGCCACGCCGAATACGATAACTGCTCTTAAACATTTAACAATATTTTTAAAGGTCGTAAATTTTAACTTTTTTTTTTTTTTTTAATTAACCTTTATAGTTTTTTTTATAAAGGATAAAAGAGAAAAAAAAAAACACGTCGTCTGATTAAACAAAATGCAACATTAAAAATATCCTTTTCTTTCAGATTTAGAAGTAGATAAAGGATTAATTAAATATACATGCGGTAGCAATCCAGATAAATGATAGCATTAAGAGATTTGGAAAGAGTTCTCTTACTTTCTCTATTAAGACTGAATTAATTAGATTCCAGAAGAATAGTTTGGAGAATTTTAACATTTCAGAAATTGATCTCTTTATATAGTTTTTTTTAAACTATACACTGTATATATATATGAACACATCTGTTCTTTTCATTCGAATTTTTATTCAAAAAAGTAGAATATCAACAACAGTAAAAAAAAAAAAGAAATGGCAAAATAATGAGTTGCGTTAGGTTAAAAAATCGTGTAAAGTCAAGTCGAACTTGCCAAGACTATCATTTTCTAACATTCGGAAGAACTGCTTATACATTTATATAGATATTTTGTAAACTTGTAACAAGATTTCCAATTTTCCAAAACTATTTTATATAAGTTTATGATACAAAACTTCTTGCCGCGATATGTAAACATAGTTAAAGTGTTTATAACATCTTTATTTTTGTAAAACTTTCACGTATATAGAGTAAAAAACAGTATAAGTTTACGTGCTGACAGAGACGAAAAATATCTTATTTTCCTAATTGTCAATATATATATTTTATTTTAAATATATTTTTTCGTTAAAAGAATTAATTAAGCATTGTGTATTATTTACAGATGCGTATACTGCCAAGAATTACAATCAAGTAGAGTGCTTTGCGGGAGTGGAAAAATAAGAAAGTAAAAAAAAAAAAAAATTTACTCATTTAAGGAACATTGCATCAGATGTTAAGAAAAGAGCTGTTATCAGCAAAGATAAAAATGCGTGAATGGAATTCAATATCATTTCTACTTTCATAGACAAAGTGTTTATCACAAATGTAGAAAAAAAAGGTAGTAAAAATTCGTTAAAAACACTTTTTACGTTTTTGTATTTATACAGTTTCTATTCTTCTTTGCTTTTTCGAGTTTGATAAGGAACTGTTTTACCTTAATGACATAGAGAAAGAAAAGAAAAACAGTCGAAAATATTAATAAAGTAATAAGCGGCGAATTTATATTTGTAACGCAATCAATCCGTTCTTATATAAAAATCTTCACTCGCGTTTGACCGAATAACGTTTTCGCTTCTTTTATGGGAAGATTGCGATTTTCCGAACATTCCAGAAAAGGTAAGAAAGATAAAAGATTGTGTTCTACTTATATAGGGTTTTAAAAAGTTTTTAGCAAAGTGGTATTTTTTTTTTTTTTTTTTTAAATTCCTCGGAGAACGTTTATCTTTTTTAAAACTCTTTCTTTTTGTAAGGTAAATTCTTTTTAAACGTTATTGGTTAGACTGTTTTAAGAGCGTTTATGGTAAATTTATGCAGCTGAAATAATCCGTCGAAACGGCTTAAAATAAATTTTTGCAGCTGAAATATCTCAAAGTCGGTTGACGAATGTTAAGTTTGTTTAAACTTTTTCCACTGAAACAGCCTGTCAACCAACTTAAAAGAATCTTGCACGTCAAATTTGTCGTCAATTTTTTTTATATTAATCACATCACCCCTCGATATTATTTCTCTACCTAATGATAATCATCACTGCTCTAGTACACGAGTAAATCTGATTATAGTAGACTGTCCTCGACAGGAGACAGTTATTGAACAAAATTCCTTGAGACGATTTATTTATATTTGCGTAAAGCAAGGAAAATTATATTTGTTTACTAATACTCGAGCAAAATTCAAAATGGCGCCGATCAAAAATGATGAAGATCAACAGAAACACCCTAATTATGTTGTTACTAAGCTAACATGTACGAGAGAAACTATGCTATCTCTTAGACAGTGATCTAGAAAATTAAAATATTATTATTATTTTTTTTTCTAGTAATTTTTGTATTTCTTTAAAAAATATAGATGGAAATAGAAAAAAAAACTATATCGTTTTTTAAACTATTTTTAAAGATTCAACAGAGCAGCACGGTTCTTCATTATATGGCATTGTCTAAGAAGAAGTGCAGAAAATTTTAATTCTACTTCTTTGGAGTCTGGATACGTTGTGAGAACACAAAGTCTGTTGATGTCATTCATAAATAGACCAATGACTGGGAGGGGAAATTCTCTATCATCAATAATTTCCCCATCATGTACTGAATACATATTAACAATTTCAGAAATAGCCGAAAAACGTAAAAAAAATAGAAAAAAAAAATAGAAAATTTATAAATTAAACCTTACCATCGATTGATTTTTTTTTTTTTTTAATTTAGGAAAAAGAGTTAAAAAAAATCGTCTGAACTAAACGTGCTTTCGCGTGGAAGAATCGTTCATTAGATATTTCTCATAAATAAATAAATTGCTCTTAAATTTGCTACGTGAACGGAGAAAAACGGTAATAATTAGATATAAGTAAGAAGAGAGAAAAACATAATAACAATAAAAGAAAAAAAAAAAAACTCTTGAGAAAATTTGAAGGTTTTTGAGTTTCTGTAAATCTGAGACAAAAGTGAACGGGAATATCGACATCTGTTCGTCAGATAAATTCGTGTTTAAAAGAGAAAAAATGATTCTTGTGCTATTTTTTCTGTTTACAAACTTTTTGATAGAGGTTGGCTTTCTCGCTATCCTTTTAAAGGATGATAGAAGTGATTAGCAAACTTTTCCTCCACCGAAATTAAACTAATTACACGCAAGCACACTTTGAATGCTTTATTTAGAGGTTTACTGAATAATAGAATTTTGAATCTTTTCCTTTTATTCAACAAATGCTACTTTAGTAATAAATTAATATGTGATATATATAACCTTTGCAGTAATAAAAACTATATGGAAGTTTCTTGTATTGGAGACGTTTCCCTAGAGAACGAAACGAAAGAAACAAGAAAATTTAAAACACGATAAACTTATTCAACTTATCATATTAATGTGCATACTCTAACAAAATTTGCATAATAACCACTTGAAAATTTTATTATTATAATAGTTTTAACAGTATGAATAGCAAAATAAAATATATTCTCCAATTGCTTATTGTTGTTGTTATTATTTTCTTTGATAAAAATGCAAAAAAAAAAAAAAAAAAAAAAAATGTAGCATAAATTATGATTTATCAACTTTTCTGGAGTTGAATATTTTAGAAAAGAGTAAAGACGTTTTTTTTCTGTAAACAGTGACATTAAATCAGTAATACTAAAGAAAAGGGATAAAAGTTTAATGGAAGAAAGTAAAAAAAAAAAAAAAAAAAGGAAAAGATGGGAGGAGATTAATGGGTTTTTTATAAGTTTGGAATTGCGTAATTTTGTGATAGATGGGGATTTTGTAAGAAGGAATGTTAATACTTTCGAAGGAAGATGAGGAGACTGTTGGTGAGAGATCAGGATTAAAATATGCGCAGGATAATTATAGTGAAGATTAAAAAAAAATGCTATAGTTGAGTGAAGAAGTAGAATTGTATACGTTATCATCATGTCAGACAAACGGTTGACTTTATATTGCACATACATATATATATATATATATAACTTTTTCGAGATGATAAAAAACAAACTGTTATATATGTATAAGACAAAAACTAAAATAAGGAAGAAAAAAGAAAAAACGAAAAATAGGACTCAGCTGGCTATTCGAAGATAAGCTAGTAAAACGTGACAATCGCAGGACATAGCCACTGTACATGTAATCAGAAGAAGAGAATCTATTTTCTGGTAAAGAATTGTACGTCTACATTCATTTGTACTTCTCTTATTAACAGCTAGCAAGTTAAATACAATTATTTTAATAAAGATAACACTAGGAACGGAGCGCTGCAAAATTGCTATTTAAGCAACTGATTTAAAATAAATTGAAAGTAATTCCAGACTTGGAAATGAAGAATAATAATTGGAATTCTTTAATAAAATCGAGTCAAATTTTTGACTTAATATTTTCTAAAAATAAATTTTTGTTTTCTTTACAAGAATGTTCATTTTTATATATTTTTAGCAGCGTAATAAATCATTCATATTCTGAGATGTTAATATATTACTTTTTTTTTTTCCTCGTATCTCTCTCTCCTTCTCTTTCTCTCTCTCTCTCTGTATGTGTGTGTGAGTGTGTGTGTGTATATATGCATTAAAAGAAAGTTTTACACAAAAAATAAAAGAGGAATAAGAACTATTAATAGAATATAGAGTACATTTACCTGATGCAGTATTTTTTAAATTTTTTATATACAAATTTTTTTTAACTTTTTATATATATGACTGTTGGTAATAAAAAATTTATATTTGTTTTATACCGTAAATGCATTTTTTAAATTCTTATTTACTGGGTGTATTATTATTTACAACTATTATAGATGTCAAGGTATGTGTGTTGCCTATGTTTTACAGTCAATTATATGCCTTTAGTATGCTAACATTCGTATTAATCTAGCAGCATATTTTAGGTTCGATGTTCGCCACAGTATATACAAACAATAGTGTACTGCAATCTTTACTGCTATTAATAAAACATAACTGTTCTTAACGACAATGAAAATTATATTTAATTGCTATCTGCAAGTGCTGCAAGGCGGATATATTACAAGTAAATAATTACGCAATTTTTCGTTCAGTTACATTAATAATTTAATGAAGTTTCACTACACAAAATGCTTAAGAGAATTAAAATTTTGGTCTGTATAACATTTATTTATTATAATATACACATTGATTCTAACAAAAAACGTTAATTGTATTTATTAACATAAATTATGATATATCTAAATACAGAATAATGTACTTTTTTACATTATTAAGATATATGTATATATTTATTTATTATTATTATTAACAGTAAAATAAACAATGCGAAGCAGTTTGTATGAAATATGAAAATATAAACAGAAAACTCACATTTAAAATAAACATTTTCACATAATAAAATATTATAACAATTATTATAAAATAATTATAACAATGAAAATCTTCTATATTTTCATGTTAATGTAAAGATTTTCAAATTTTTATAATGAGTATATAATAATATATCTCATTATAAAAATTCAAAATGTAAAGTGAATCAATAAACAGTGTGAAAGCGTTAAGAGAACTATGTTGTAACCAACAATTGGACAATGTTGGTCACAATATAGACGATATTGTGGCCAACATGTAAACAATTGGTCACAACATTGATGACGATGTGTAACGATGTTGGTCACAACATTGAAAAACTATTACATTTTCTTGTTAATAAGAAAATGTAAAAGTTTTTCAACTTTTATAGTGCTTATAGTGTTGTGTTATTGTAATTGTTATAATGTTTCATGTAACACTACTTATAAATGATTATGATTATAAAGCTATTATTATGTGTAATTAATAATTATAATAGCTTTATAATCATAATCCTAAGTCATATACTGTATGTAATATACAGTATATGATTTATGATTCTTGAACTATTTTATGCATATCGCATTACAACAAATTCGTGCTAAAACTACAGCATAAACATATAATGAGTTAAAATTTATAAATGCATAAATTATAGTATCAATCTAACGATTTTAATACGCGTTCCTAAAATGTCTTTATATCCGATTAAATGCGTTTAACGCTTATTTCATCACCGATACGGACTCCATGTCGGCATTAAGTGAAGAAATGTGTTTTGCCTTAAGGTTAGTTAAGTTATAAGTAAACTTTATTGGATTTATAATAGGATATATAAAAGGTGAAGAAGGGAACTTACTAGATTTTACTTCATAATCTCCTCGGGGGGTTCTTACTCGATGTAGTAATACAAGACAACAGCAGGATAGAAAAATTACTCATCTGAAGCAATTTAATTCTTTCCTATAACTGGCAAACTTCAATTAGTCTAAGAGTACTACTTAAAGTTGGTAGTTTTTCGTTAGGAACTTTTATATAACTCATATGTTTTTTTTTTTTTTTGTTTTTTTTAATTTTAAATCTTAAAAAGTTTGTTTTTGAAATGTTAAAAAAAGTCCTTTCTAAGAATAAAAGGTGGTTATTTGGTCTATCTAGTGATTTGTGAAAGATAAGGAGGAAAAAAAAAATATTGTCTTTTCAAATAAATTCTTGCAAAAAAAAAAGGATGAAAATCATTTCTTGTAAGTGAACAATGAACCAAATTCAACTGTATATATAAATTTTTTTTTTCTGTTAAATTTATTTTATAAATAAGGTTAAAAATTTTATGTTGAACATTAAATATTTCCTTTACAGCGTATTATCGATTTATTGTACAGTTAAATGTTTTATGTACTTAAATTATTTATTAGAACTTGTACTAGATGTAATGAAGGATCATAAGAAATTGTTTTGTTTCAGTGATCATTTTTTACGAGAAGAAAAAAAAGTATGTATGTTGATTCGATGATAAAAAAAAAATATATCCATTTTTATATCTACAAACGATGTAAACTACTGTAAAAAAAGCGTAGTTTGAATAGTCAAAATGTTTTCTAAACAACAAACTATGTTGCAAATTTTGTGCGTACATATAAAACATTTTGCAATATAGTTTTTATTGCTAAAAAATATTTTAACTGTATAAACCACGCTTTTTATATAATGGTTTGCACCTATTTTAAATTTATATATTATTAGTTTGTACTCTGTTCTATGATTTCTATATTCTTAAGAGCATACATATTAATATGTATATTAATATATTAATTTATACGTACTAATTTTATGCATTCATATAAAACATTTTGCAATATAGTTTGTTGTTAAAAAATATTTTAACTATGTAAACCACGCTTTTTCTTTTATAATGGTTTGCACCTATTTTAAATTTATATATTGTTAGTTTGTACACTGTTTTATAATTTTTATATTCTTAAGAGCATATATGCATATAAAACAAACATACAGATATACTCCTCAGTATATATATAAAATTTAAATACTTTTTAAATAAATATAATTAATAATAAAACATTTGCATTACTAAACTAGCACATTAACACATAACGAAAATTTCTGTTGTGATTTTCTTCGTTGTTTTTTTTCTCATTACAAAATATTATATGCATTTTTATATATATTAAAAATTATGCACTTTTAAAAATTTAAAATAAGTATTTTTATTTATTTGCATCGTGGCAATGTGCCATCTGTTTAAATTTTTGAATTTTACATGAACACATAACGAAAAAACTTTTTTAAATCAAGTAAAAAAGAATAAAATGAATTTATATCATTTTATTAATTTTTAAATTATATAACGGTTATTGCAGTTATTTTTAATGCAAAAAAATTATTTATTATATATGTATGCATATATATATATATATATAAAATTTATTAATATTTTAAAAGATTAAATTTAGTAATTTTATTTTAATTATTTTTATATAAGTCAGCGAGTTATAAATAGAAGGAAAGAGTAAAAAGTTTTATTGACTTATCAACTATTATTTTTAATGACATATATAAATTATTGATTAAGATTAGTTAATAAAAAATTTAAAAAAAAAAAAAAAAAAAACGAAATTTTCCTGCTGATTGGAGTCAACAGATGGAGCGAGTGGATTGAATTTTGTTCTTTAAAATAGATTGTTTACAGATTAATCGCCGGTTTGTCTGTTCTTAAATTTAACGAGATTTCGAAATGCACGAAGAATTTCCTTAATTAATTAACTTGGGTAATGGTATGAAGACGATGCAATTGGGAGGTTATTTTTTATTTTTTTTTTTTTTCAATTCGAAATTCATTAATATGCGGTTTGTTAACTCTTATAGAAAAGGCAGAAACGGAATCGCATAAAGCAAAACGGAATGATGATAGAAGATAATTATTGGGTATACATCTTCGTTTGCATGAATTATTTTAATTAAATGGGTCATTACTTCGGGTGCTTCCATCTGGTGAACGTTATTGTAAAACTCGTTATTATTAAGTGATAAAGAAATATTGTCGGATAAATTTAAACTGTTTGAATTATTCAACGTTACGGGAAGTATTGTTCGAATGTTATAATGACCAGAAATGTGTCGTTTGGAAAATAACTGTGTACGGAAGTTTAGCAGAAAGTGGAAACATCTGGGATACAACAATGGCACAGAATAAAAGAAAAATATATGATACAAACACAAGTATTTTAGAATATTTCAGAAGAAAGTATAGAAGATATATCTAGAGAGATTTTTAGTAATATTAAAATATATATATATATGCTATAACTACATAAACATATTTATGAATTTCATTAGTATTTCAGAAATAAATAATTAGTATTGTGAAACAGGGTAAACACAAAAACATTTTCAACATTCCAAGATTTGAAAGGGTAACATTTTCATACCGAAAGGAATATTTTGCCTAGCGATTCTTTAAAGAAAAGAAATGAAAATTCTTGAGTTTAACTGAATCGTAAATATCAATTTTATCAAGATATTCATGTTAATTTAATTAATTAATTAATTAAATTTTTTTTTTACATTTTTAAATCTGAGAATGTTTTTGTGCTCACCTTGTATATTTGAAGATTTCAGGAATGTGGTTGAGAAATATTTGATTCAAATATAAGAATACATCTTGGAAATTTTATAAATATAGACTGCAAATATTTGAAATTTTCGATAATATTCCAAAAAAATATATAGAATCGTAACTATAATGCAGAAAATATGGGATATAAAATAGAAATATATTTAGATATTTCAGCAATATTTGAATAATTTGTGCTACAAATATGAACATATTTGGAAATTTCGGAAATGTAGAATTCGCATTAAGAAGTGTATTTGGAGATTTCAAGAACGTTTAAAAAAAAAAAAAATATGTGCTACAAATATATTTTTCAAATATTTTTTGATATCTTTACAAACGTGTTTATATCTATAGCATATATTTTTTTGAATATTTTTGATATCTCTATAAACGCGTTAATATTTTTAGGATAATATTTCTTAACCATTTCGGAAAGTACATTTCTCAGTATGAATTCTATGTTCTAATATATGTTGTTACATTTCTTATAAGATACAGTATATATTTGAAGATTTTGGCAATAGAAATATGTAAAATACAAGTAGAAACATATATATATATATATAGATCTGGGATCAGTTCTAAGAAGTTTAAATTACTATATGGGGAATTCTGTGTACAACATTTAGTAATTAAATCAGATGATTTGTATCTATATATATATATATTACTGACGGAGAGTCGGTGCAATTTCATAAAAGGGAACCCTCTGATATATTTATTAATAGAAATGCTGAAATATAACTCTGCATTCTAGTTGATTAACGTATGGTTGCTGTATTTACTTGGATACTGAATAAAATTAATAAAATACATGAAAAAAAAAGAATTATTTGACCATATTAACTCATTTATATAAGTTTTTAAACACGATTTGAACATTAAAAATTTTTTTTTTACTAATAAAAAAGTTATTTTTTTTTATTAGCAAAAATTATTAGAAAAATAAATTTTAATATAAATTACTTCTGAGAAAATTTATGTTTTTCTATAATCGCCAGCCTACTTAGCCGTTAAAAAAAGAGAAACAAGAGAAGGAAGTCAGAAACCGATTGTTAAAGGGGAAATCTTTACAAGCGATAAGAACGTATCCGTTGAAAACACACTAACAAGGCTACTGGAAATTTTTATAAATATTCATAATTTATTGTCCTCTTTCAATTTATACAATTGAAAATGCATTTTTTTAGATGAAAAAAGGGGATTTCAAAGCTCTATATAAAAACATTCCAAAACTGAACGATACAATACGCAGTAACGATACAAAATAATATTAATAATAAAAAAATATATTTACAAAGCTTTAAACTACTAAATTTTCTTGTTCGAATTCTTCTCCTTCTTCTAATTTCCTAGCTAATTCACTTACAACGTCTCTGAAGAGCAAAGTATCGATATTTTTGCTGAGTTGATAGAGAACAAACCAATCGCCGATATTGGTCGAACCGACAATAAATTTTAGATGTTTTATCGGTACGTGACGGCATCTAAATCTCATTAAATAAATCCTCAAACATGGTATGGCTAGGATCAGTATCCGAGTGGTGAGTACTATCGAAGTGAAAGATGCTAATATTATGAACCAAAACCATAAAAAAATATATATTTTCTCATTGACAATGTTTAGAGGTAGAACACACATGACATCGTATCTCTCCACGTTTCCAGAAGGACCGTAAAGATGAAAAATGCACTTGGTTATTCTTGGAAAAACATAGATCATAGGATCGATCCTGATATCCTGATCGTCTTGAGAATATTTGATAACGTCTAGGCCATATTTGAAAAACTCACCTTCGAAGAATTTATCCATCAAGAACATTTGCCCTACAACATTCACGAAGGTGAGTACTTCGCATAGAAAGTATTTGAGTGCATACATTCTATGATGTTTGAAGTGTTTGATGAGATAATCCATGATCAACTTCTTTCTTTTCTTCATCTGTTCCCCAGAAAGGACGGCTACTTGCAATTCAAACGACATGGCTTTCATCAACCCTCCTTCCCAAATTATCCATAAATAATAAGGAGTATAAAATAAAACTGCTTGTAGAAACAATACAAAACATATCCATTGATAATAAGCGTAATGTTTACGCTCGCCGTTGGCAGAGTTGTCTATACCTGGATGGGGCACTTCTACACCAATTCTCTTAGTAAACGAATCAGGTATGGTAAAAGTGGGATGTATCCAACAGTAAGTGTCTAAAATCTTGGCTGGTATCTTATCTGCCAAAAGACATTCTATGGGATCTCCTACATATTGCCTGGCTGCTGTTACAAAGCTGAAGGCAATGAGAAATACTGTAGTCAATAACCAGTGCAGTCGAAACACGGCATTGTCGATAACTACTCTTTCTTGTTTGAGAATCTTCTGTAGACCACCAAAGATGTCCAACATGGCAACGAACCATTAGTCTCCCTCTCTCTCTCTCTCTTTCCTTTTCTCTCTCTATCTTGGTCTTCGACCTATTTATAACAAAATTGAAAAGTCAGATCGCAAGCATGTGATAACATTCGAATGCTTTAAAGCAATATTCTCTCGATGAATCGCACAGAAATCGAATTTCAAAAAGCTATTTCTTCACCGTGTTTTTGATGCATAAAAACTAAATTTATTTTTCTATAAATCATTTATTAACCGATAAATTACACTTTAAGGAAACATGTTTTGCAACACACGATCATTATAGCGTTTCGATGTATAATTAAAAAGAAACTGTTCATTTGTGAAGGGGGGAATAGGATATTCTAATTGGATCCGGTCACAATTCCTGTCCTTTAATAACCCCAGAAATTAATATTTCGTAAACTATTTCGACATGAAAAGTATAATTTTCCTTGTCTACTGGTCATCTGGCGAAAAAAAAAAAAAAAGTCATTCACCCGAAGAGGAAGCTTTGGCCATTTTTTGATGCATAAAAATTTACTTTTAAAAGAAAGTTTAAACGATAATATTGTGAAGGAAATGGGGGGTGGCTTCGTCACCAGAACGATCGATTCCTCCAGACGAAAGTAATGCATCAGTCGTAGAGTCATTTATCGAACGACTATGACTCATTACTGTCGCGATGTTGATTCATAAATGCTCTTTTCGAAAAGCGCAGAAAGAAAAAAAAATTACACATATATATATAATAAGGACTACTAAATGGATTCATCAAAATTCGACTTACGTTAGAACGTAAAGGAGGTTTCGGGAGCGAATTAAAATGCATTACAATAACGAGAATCTGTCTCTACCTTATACGAAAATAGGTTGATGCACTTAAAGCTGCAGTTTAAAGCGATCACCTGGTTGCAGCTGAAGCTAAGAATAATAATAGTATTGGGATAGTTTTCACTTACCTATATATAATCGGTCATCGACTAAGTTATCCTTTGAAAGATTTCGGAAGAGAGAAGAACTGCATCCCTACACGGTCTTGTCGAGTCTAACACCGGACCTAGATGGACTAACACGTGCTACTACATAAACACGGCGTGACTAATCACGTGACGTGTTACTACGGCAACAAATGGGGCTTGGAGATTTTCCTTTCTTCAGCTATGCTGCAGAACACGACTTTTGTCTTAATGCCACCAAAAAGAAAAAAAAGAATACGCGGCAATAAAACAAACGACAGCATTGCACTAAAAATCTCTAACGACGCAGCAACAGCAGCAGCAGAAGCACAACAAATTTGCGTTATTAATAGCAGATATTTCTCTATATTTTTTCCTATTTTATACATATACATTAATAATGACTTGATTACAGGATCTGTGGTAACAATACGTTTCGACATTGACATCTGATTATACTATATATATATATATAAGCTTATAACAAATATACCAGCATACGTAGCCGCAAGCAAATTTCGAAGCGAACAATTTGGATACAGACGGATTTAAAAAAAATTGAACTGTACTTAAGTAAAATTGCATCATTTTCTGCAATTATTACTAACAGATGGCGCCAGAATAATAGTCGTCCTAGAACAAAATTCGAAATTTTAGTGTCACCCAAAATTTGAAACACCTTTAGGCAGTCTCGTAACAAAAAAAGAAGAGATTGTTAACTCCATGCACGATTTAGGTCACTTCCTTCGTTTAATTAATTAATTAACGGGATTTATTAAACCGTATAAATCACATAACGGTAATGGAAACGCTTATAATCTGACAATTATCCTATTTAAACAAAATTTAAAAATTCTCTCAGGTCGCCATATTTACGATGGAGTCTGATTATGTTTTAAAATTTCGGTTTTCTCGTTTCAAAATAATATAGTGCAACGATATACGTTAGAATAATAATAATAATAATAATAATAAAGAGCTAAGAAGATCGATTTAAAAATTGAACAAAACAGGAATTCCTGAAAGAATTCGTCATAAATAACAAAACAATAAAAAAAAAAATGAATAAAAATGCGAAAACTCGGATCAAAGATAGATAAATCAAGTTGGGAAACCTTGCATTAAGCTAAAAAACATAAAATAAAAATTATCACAAAAATATGTTGTCGGATATTTTCTAATTTAACTAAGTAACAGATTGAAAGTTATTGTGATTTTAAAAACGAAATTGAGAGTTATTGTAATTTTTTTTAAGAGTTTTGTTCATTTTTAATTATTTTCCGGTAGAAAATGAGACATAATTTAATCTGTCTGCGTTTGCACAGCATATCCTACTAAAAACTTTTAAATTATTAAATTTACACGAAATTCGGTAGATAAAGATAACCTCGATGTCCATCAATTAACTCTGGTTTTTAACCACTTAAAAATGGCGGAAGTTCAAACTTCTGAATTGTCGAATTTTCCTGATATTCGATAGAAAAATCGAGTCACTGAAGATGATTTCGATGGCGTATCAATTAACTCTCTTTATCTTCAACCATTTAAAAATGATTTTAAATTTTGAATGTTCCTCTAATAATTTGTAACTGTTTGATTAGATTTTATGAAAAAAAATCGATAACGCCATTAAAATTGCGTATGAAATAAGATTAATTAACCTTGCAACTCATCCGTTTATAAATGGCGGAAATTCAAATTTCAGAAGATTTTCCTGTATAATTATGAATGATACGAATATGATAGATTTTTTTTTTACGACATTCTATATGTAAGTTATGCCATTGAAGATGATTTTGACAGCATGCGTTTTAATCCCGTATCTTTAATCATTCCAAAATAGAGAACACGTATCAGAAGTAGGCGATTCTTTCCAGAATTGCCTGCTAAAAATCACAATTATCAGTTTGTTTACTTCACAGAAAAATATTCTGAAAGCTATTTATTTTTATGATAATTCTCATTTTATGCTTCCAATTTAAATCGAAGATATCTAATTTTGTTTCTATTTTTATAATCGATTATTTTCTTTTTTCTTTTTTTTTTTAATACGGGATTTCCCAATTTAATTAATTTTTTTTTTTTTTAATCCAAACATTCCCAATTATATTCATGTTTTTTTAATAATCGAAATTCGTAGTTTTGTTAATTATTTTCGAATAACGAAAATTTTATTTAAATCGAGAATGATTAATTTTGTACTCTGTTTATTTTATAACGAATTTAATTTTCCAGAAATTTTCTGTTTTGTTAAATATTTTAAAATCAGAACGTCCTTACTTCTCGTTCGTTCTTTTATAATTAAACTTTCGAAAGCTTCAAAATAAATTATTTATTCGATTTAATTCGAGCTAAGTTTCCGTATGCGGCTTTTCTAATTTTAGCAATTTTTGCAACATCTCGGAGAACTTTAATTAAAATTATATAAAAAAAAATGCGAATATTTTCCTAGAAATTAAACCACACACAGATTTTAATTTTACGATTAAATCGAAACGTAATAAAGAGATTTTTATACATCTAATAAAGCGTAAACTTCTATATCTCTAGCAGGCCTATAAAACTTATAGCCTGTTATAATAATATATAATCGATTCGACACAAAAACCCAAATTTATCATGCGTATCTTTCGACGGAGTACATTAAAAATTGATAAAGAAAATCCGAAAAAAGAAATATCAAGTGAAACTTTCCTACAGTCTACTCAAAATAGTTTTTTTTTTCCTCTTATGCAAAAACAATGCACGAATGCCACGTAACACAGACATTGCATACATAATGCATCGTGTCGTGTAGTAAGGCTGTTTAAATATAAAAATTAAAGCGGGTCAAATACTGTGTTCCTTGTTTTGAATGCTGAAGTGCTCTTCAGAATGAACTCGCCACGCTGGTCATCTAAATTTTTCTTTCTATATTTTTATATATATATACTGATTAAAAGCCCTCAACAGTTCGTTACCTATCGAAGAACGAGTATCAGAGCATGAATTGTACGAAAAGGAATCGTAATTGGGGGGAGACATTTTTATTTTTAACATATTCAAAATTAATAAGATGCCGATGCCGACGTGAATCACGAATAGCGCAAATGCTAGATAACCTAATGTAATTACATTGTGTCAGCAGCTGCCTAGAGTGGCGTGTACGTAAGTATGTTTTTTTTTATTATTTATTTATTTTTTTCTTCTTCTTAATTCCACCAAGATGAGAAAATATATAATGATAACAACGATAAAAATAAAACGAAATTGTCGTTTTTCAATGTCAATGCGGAACACACACACACAAAAAAAGAGTGGATACACATAACGTACCTTTTGGATCCTTAAATGACGTCACAGAGATCCGTTAATGTATGTGGCAAAGAGCAATGTACACGTGGACAGATACGAGAACGGAAATTGCAACAATGGCACACAGCAGACAAACACAAAAACCGCTCATATGGAAAGTTTCCGCTACTTTTCTAC
>WUQG02418448.1:0-15441 GCA_011317285.2 Androctonus mauritanicus | reverse complement strand
TGAACGTTAGACAGAGGATAATGTTAGATCGAAAAACATTAGATTGAAACATTTTAATGTTATTTTCCCCTATTTTTGGCCGGAACTGGAGAAAAAGAATGTTAGATCAAGGAAAATGTTAGATCGATGAATATTAGATCGAAGTTTTACTGTATTTGATTTTGCATAAAGAGCTGATGCCTATATACTTAGATTGGTTGAAATGCAACCTATTGTTTGTCTGATGTATGTGTGCCTAAATTTCTGTTATATAAGCTATCTAAGGAGGAAATTTGCTTGGTATTCCAGTGGGTCAAAAGGATAGGATGTTAAAGAATTATCTTAAAGGTTCCCAGTTTGATTCTGGATTGAGACAAATTTTATTTTCAGGTAGGTATCAAAATTTAGTTTATTATAGATTGTGTCACATTGATTATTTTTTGTTCAATCATTAATTTTAGTTTATTCTAGATGAATGTGCAATGTTAGGTTATTTAGCTAGTTTTCATTAATTAATCTCTAGCTAGATATCTATTTGATAAATTTTATTATTTTTCAATTTTATTTACACTAATTAATCTACTGTATATATAATTCATTTATAATTTTCCATATTTGTTCAAACTTAAACAGTTTTTTAATGAATAAATTCAATAATGATGATTTTGTTTTAAGACTTTAATGAAGTTGTCATTGCAATTATCTAGCATTAGTTTAATAGATAATCTTATAAATTATAACTTTACTTTTATAATTGAATTTAACCTTTAATTTTTAATTGTTTTGATTTAATGTTTTATTCTATAACAAATTATCAATAAAATTTAAATACTTTGCAAAGCTTTTCCACTGGATATGGAACATTATATCTCAATTTCACTGACAAAGAACCAACTCCATTTCCAGCTGTACGAAAAAACAGTGTTCCAGCAACTTTATTGATCTAAATGCAGAAATAAATTTTTTTAAGCAATTAATAATACCTTTTAATAAATATTTAAATAATAATTTACTAACCTCAAACTGTTGTAAAATAAGAGCATTATCATTTTGAAATTCTATTGTTTTCACCAACTTTCTATCATTACTTGAGGAAACATTGCATACAAGAGATAAATCAGGTGTTTGAGATTTTATTGAATACTGTGACAGAGCTTGTAATCCAATAACAGTGTCCTGTAGTATTAAATAGTATATTATTATAAATTAAAATTAATGTAAAATATTGCAAATATATTGAAAATTTAAAATACAAGAGATATCTATAAAGTTCTGTCAGATTTTTACCCTACAAAGAGAAACATGATAATATAAAGTAAGATGTACTTGGAAATCAGTAGTAGTCTCCATCAGCAGCAATGATCTGTCTCAATGCTTAGCAGACTATGGATCCCATAATGGTAGGATTTAGTGGAATGTAAACCAAAGAAGTCATCCAGTGCATGTATCACCTCATTGAGGATTTGGAACCATTGTCCTTGCAGTCAGTTGTCTAATGAATGAAACAAATGGTAATCCAAAGGTGCAATGTCAGGAGAATATAGGGAATGCATCAGTGTTTCCCAAACAAGTTGCATAATGGTGTTATGGGTGATCTTAGCAATAGGTTGTTTCGCATCGTCCTGTAACAGAATGACACCTTTGCAATTCATAAGTGCTGGCTCCACAATTTTCTGTTTTTCATCCACAGGTTCCAGTTGCTGAGAATACACAGCTGCATTGATTGTCTGGCCAAGTGGCTGCAGTTTGCAATGCATGATATCCTTAACAATTCATCAAATACAAAGCATAACCTTCTATTGATACAGTGATGATTTTGGTTGTTTGAGAGGGGATTCATGTGGTGCCACCAAATGATGATGATGACAACGTGGAGTATCATAAAGAACCCACTTTTCATCGCAGCTTAGCACTCTGTTCAGAAATGGATCTTTCCTTTGATGAAACTGCAAAGAAACACAGAAAATGACACAAGCAAATTTGCTTGTGTCATTTTCTGAGTTACAGTCAATTCTTGGGATCCATCATCCCACTTTATACCATTTCTCAAGCTGATGGAGGTGATGTTAAATAGTTTTTTGTACTACAATTGAATGCTTTTCCCAATGCTTCATATGTTTGGCCACTATCAGCCACAATAGTTGCCTTGAGTGCCTCATTGTCTATGGCTTCTAGATGTCCTGTACATAGTGCATCCTGGAGAATTCATCACTGTTATACTGTCCACTCATTTACCACATCCCAATCAAATGCATATTTTTCTTCCTGCTGCACTAGCTTTCATTCCCAGTTTAGACTCATATAGCATACAGGCCTATATAACACTGTTTGGAATTCCCATGTTTGACCTGCTCTCACTGACATCCCTGTTTAATTGTGGTAACCACTATCGGCTGGCTACAAGAGAAAACATTCATTAACATGTTATCTTCCTCTTATCTGTCTCATCTTTGAAAGAATGCTGTGGGGAGCACATGCAATTTGATCATGTAAAAGCCAACAGACCTTTATTGGTTGCTTGATAACTTATGCAAATTGACTTCTGTAAATCTGACTTTATGTAAAATATTTAAAAAAATTATCTTTATGATTTAGTTCAAAATGAAGTATTGCAATTTTCATGATAAGCTTGCAATGAACTATTTTATGACACTATTATAAAAACAATTAATGATGCTATCAATAATGGAATTCATATTTTACTTCCTGATATAAAATAAAAAAATAAAATGTGCAGATTAGAAGAGAAAATTTTACTATAAAAATATTTTTGATTTATTTGTGTGGTTTTCTTCAGTTGTACTATTGACAGTAGTACAAGTGAAAGACATGCCTGAGTAACTGAGATTATGAAGACAATTAAAGGAGAAACAGCAGGAGTATGATTAATTACAATAATCTAAAAGCATGAAGGTAATATAACAAGACATGAATTTCATTCAAATTCAAATATTTATATGAGATATCATTTTGACAGTAAAAATCTAGTCACACATGATTCAATACTAATCATTTTCAATAGGTATGGTTCCTTAGAAAGTCCTAACAATCTATATAAATTTCATTCATATCAAGTAATATTTATGCAAGATATTATTTCAAAATTAATAAATATCTTTTCTCTTGAAGTGTGTCAATAATACTGAACTGATATCAATAATTTTCAATAAGCATTGTTCTCCAATAGGTCCCAATAAATATGTGAATTTCATCCAAAGAGGATGATAATTATTCTTGGTTATCATGCTGACAGACAACAAACCTAATTCATATATTGTTTTTATTCTATTTAGAAACAGAAAGAATCAAAAAAAGTTGAAAATAAACAAACCAGTCTTGTAACTGCTTCTACTCAGATAAAGTACTCTTTAATAATGTAATCTTAGTGGCAAAAAGTGCTTATTTATAGAATGGAAAATGTTTCAGTAATTAAATTTTTATCATTAATAGTGCTATGCAAAGTGTGAATTAGCCATAATATGATTTCTTACTGTAAAATAAAAATAAAAGAAGATGATAAGTTCATTCAGTAAGATAAACTGTTTAATCAAAAACATTTTTGGCTATCCTTGTGGCTTGCACAAACTACATGGATAGCCAAAAACATTTTTGATTAGAACTAGACAGCAAGCAAGGTGTGATCATATTGCATCATATCCAATCATATTTCCTAACAGCCGATAGTCTATATTCTTACTAAATGTAACTTTCTGATAAGCATTACTTTTACTGATTTGACCATCATGCATATCAATGAGAAACAGCATCAATATGATGATTAATTCTTTAATAAATATTTTTTTGTATATTATAAATCAATAGAGATTAATTTCATCATGATGCAAATATATTAAACTATAATTGTGATTTTTTTTTACAATACAATTTTATTAGTGTTTGTTTGACAAAAAATGTCAAAGAAACAAAACATAAGCTAATCCAGAAATGAAGAATAATAAATAAACTTGCTTAAAAGGATCAAAATAATAATAACTTATCTTTAATAGTACTTTCAGATAAAGTCCTTCTACAGTTATATATAACAATAAAAAAAATTAAAACATCTGGCATATTTAAATTCTCATTAAATGATATTGCATAACGATTAGAGAATTAAAAATTAATTATTATACAAACTTAAATATATAAACAAAATATAAACATTAACTGATAAATGACAGAAATAACAGTGAGATGTTAAAAATAAAAGATTAATAAATTTATGAATCCTTATTATATTAAAACTTTCCATTGTTTTTTAATATTTCTGTATTTCTGACATTAATTACTTTGTCTGTGTTATAATATTTCTTAATATCAATTTATTCAAAAAAATCTGCAAAAATGCACCATGGATTAGAATCAATGATTTGTGCTTGGTCTCAGAGGATTTGACAATTATATACTTTTTTGACATTATGCTATTTAATTGCAATTTTCTATCAGTCCTCTCTATGTATTTCATAGTATGGTAGTGTTGTCGTCTTTTAAAGGTATACTATATATGAAACTATTATTTGTTATTTATTCATTAAAGTTTATTTTTATTTATATATTTAAATTTGTATATCACTTAATTTTTTATTCTGTAATTATGAAATAATACAAAAAACGTTTTTTTTGTCCTTTTATTTTTCTTTGTTCTATTCATACTTTAATTTATCACTAGTTCCCTATATAATGAGATTTAAATACATCAAAATGTTCTATTCTTGCTGTTCTATAACTGAACTATATAACTGTTGTTCTAGTATATAACTGAAGAGAGACTTTGTTTGAATGCACTAGATAAGCTGTTATTATTTTGGTTCTTTTATATTTTTGACAATATATTTACTAATAATATTTGACATAATTTAGTATGTCAAAAAAATATTAAATTAACCATAACAGCTCCTATTAGAATATTCCTTGGCTGGCTGGTTCTGCCTTTTGTTGATCCATAAATTATTTTCATTTCCAAATTTCAAAAAAAATATTACGAAAGGGAGTTAAATGATGGAAAAATCAAAACCAAAATACACAAAAGGGGAAATTTTTCTGCAAATGACAGACATGAGGAAAACTGATTAATAACATGCAATCACTACAAATGCAAATCTGATGTCCAAAATTAGTTTCAAAATAATCATCTTATATTCAGATTAATTATTACAGATCATGCAAACTTTTGATCATAAATATGCAATAATTGCAATAATAAATTGCTTAAAATAATTCCAACTGCAATTAATAAAATAGATTAACTGATGATATATAAGAATAATAGCTATTATATTGTTTGTAAACAGATTATTCTAGATCACAGGTCCCAAAAGTGCACAATATTGAATCCCAGGGATTGACAATAGAATCTAAGAAATGAATAAACATCAAGAGATAAATTAGGGATCAATTAAATGTATTTGCTCATATTCATATATTTCAGGCTATTTATAGAAATAGAAGAAATAGCAAATATTTTACTACTAAAATACAAAAATATCTATAGCTTATGTTATGGAAACTTTTTCATTTTTGGGACTCAAAAATTATTTTCTTTTTAAATTAATTTTTAATTTAAATAAATTTTTAAATTTACCATTGCATTTTTTTTATTATATTGTTATACTGTGATATACAGGGTGTCCACATTTCTGTGGACCAGGCATTTTTCTCAAAACTATCGGGTATATGTGAAAACTGTAAAACACATCCTGTTACATTTTCCTTCCAAACTACAATCCATCATTAACTATTTTTTTCTGCACATTCTCTATTTTTTTCTTCCAAACTATTTTTTTCTGCGCATCCTCTTGTGCAGCGTGTGCTTCAACTTTGTTTTTTTCGAATGGAAGTGTATTTTTTTATAACGGAATCTGATTCTGCCAATTTTTTGTGAAATTTTCATGGTGAAATTATTTTCCTACGCCCGATATTTTTGGAGCTATTTAGGAATAAAGGAATCATTCAGAAAGGCATAACACATGAGCTGCCACACTTGTTAGGAAGCCTACAAAATGACATATGGATTCCTTAGATGGATGCCCTGCACATAATTCAAGAACTGTACAAAATTATTTATAAGAAATATATGAGGAAATAGGATCAGAACGTACAGCCCTATAATAAAATGGTCTCCAAGGTCACCGACTCTTATGCCACTTGATTATTTCTTTTGGGGATATATCAAAAATAAAGTGTTTGATTATCTAAGCCTAGTAACATATGTTGAAGAACTGCAAACAAGAATTCAAAAGCTTGTAATACAGTTTCTCATGAAACCATAGGATATGCTACCAAGTTTGAATTTCAAAGAAGGGTCAAAATTTGTTTGAGAAATAACAGCAGTCATTTAGAACATTTATTATAAAATAATTAATATTTTCTGCATAATTAGTTTTATTTGCCATTGAAAAAAAAATATGTGAATATTTTTTATTTATTTAAAAAGATTCCTTTTCAAATTTAATTTTAAAATTTTATGAAAAATAAAAATTTGTTGATAAAATTTGTTTATTGTTTATAACTTTATGATTTTTAATGCAAATAAGTGCAAAATACATAAAAACATCAGAGAATATTACTTTAAAATATTATAAAATTTTACTACTATAAATTATAATATTGCAATAGAATATAATTAAATTATAGTACTAATAATATGCAACAATATTTTATAATTTAATGTTAATGATAAAAAAACAAGCTTTTGTTAATTTATGCCAATAAAAGTTTAGTTTATTTATAATTGGTTAAACTAAACAACATAGATTTTTGATTATTAATAAATTAACATGTTTTTTCTATTTCAATAAATATTAAAATTTTTAATGCTGTTTCTGCTCATCATAATTAATCAAATATGAAAGTATAATTTTAGATTACATCGTCATGCATTACATATTCAGTTTAATCAGGTGAAAGTTGAGGATTGAAAAAAATCTTAATGACGGATTTTTTTATGCATATTTTACATCCCTTTCCAATCAAGGAGATTACTAAGACGGGACCAGTTCCAACCGCAGGCTGTACCCACACCCGTGGAGGGGGGCCGGATGGTAAAGTACGGGGATGGCTGGGCCGGGCCCAGCACTTCGAAAAAGCTTTTCAGGAGTTACTAGACCCGGGACCTCCTGGGTGGCACGCCGACAACGTTATCATTCGGCCATCCGACCGCCCTTAATGAAAAAAAATATTAATGACGGATTGTAACTAGGAAAAAAAATGTAACAGGACACGTGTTTTACAGTTTTCACGTATGCTCGATAGTTTTCGAGAAAAATGCCTGGTCCACAAACGTGGGCAAGAAATTATGCCTTTCTGTATGGAACCTTTATTCCTAAATATCTCCGAGAATATCGAGCTTAGGAAAATATTTTCACCACGAAATTTTCACAAAAAATTGGCGGAATCAGATTCTGCTAGAAAAATAATACACTTGCATTCGAAAAAATCAAGTTGAAGCACGCGCTGCGCAAGAGAATGTGCAGAAAAAAATATTAATAACGTAATGTGGAAGGAAAATGTAACAGGACGTGCCCGTGTTTTAGTTTTCACATATGCAAGATAGTTTTCGAGAAAAATGCCTGGTCCACAGAAACGTGAGCACCCTGTATAACACAAATAACAAAGTACCTAAGAGATCCTTGAAGACTAATAAAGTATCAGCTCTAATAAAATTGACTTGGAAATTATTAGCAATTATAAACAAAATTTTTGGTTTAAAATTGCTAATTTTAACTGAATAATCATTGTTGTTATGGAAATTTTTTTTTTGGAAGATAGTTTGTCTACGAATTAATTCCCAGACAACGACCTCCTCATTAAAGTATAATGTGATCTTAATTCCCCCAACAGCATACTAACTTAGCCAATTTAAGATCACATTATTTATACAGATTTTATTAAAAGATATTACTGTATCTTTGTTTTAAATAAAATACTCAATAAATTAATCTTTAAATTTCATTTATTTATTTTCAAAGAAAAGTTTATTAATTTTTAAATAAAATAGTTTTACTGCTAATTTAAATGATGAATCAATCAAATATAAACAAACATTTATTATTGTCAATTATGAATTATGAAATTTGTTCAATTACTTCTTGAATAGCTAAATTCAAATAGAGAGAGAGAATGTGTGTGTGTGTGTGTGTGTGTGTGTGTGTGTGTGTGTGTGTGTGTGTGCATATAGTAACATTAATAAATAAAATTCCCCTTAATATTTTATAAACAAAATTTATAAAGCTTACAGATAATAAGATGACAATGAACCTTGTAGAAATATCATTTTACAATATACAGTGGATTCTTGTTTGATGTCAGAATTAAGTTCCTGAAGATTGTGATGTTAGCTGAAACCAGAAAATGCATAAATCTAATGTTATAAATCATGGTTATATTCCTAGAGTGCTTTCTTTCTGGTATTAGAAATGATAATATTTAGTACTTTTCATTATCTATTCATTACTGTATTGTTCAATAATGGAATGAAATGAATGAAAAGCATGAATTAAGTGCAAATTTTAATTAGAAAATGTTATATAGCAGTTGTGTTGTAATTTAAAGGAAAGAAAATTATTTTCTAATAAAAAACACCTTAGAATTCAGATATTATATCTACAATTAATTTTCTTAATGTCAGTTTTCAATCATTCTCTAATAATAGTGCCATTCATACACACATTAATTATATCTGATGAGGCCAACTGGAATGTGATGATGATGACAGGTAAGTGAGCTTGGATCTTCAAATAATTTTTTCACATCAATCCCAGGTCTGCTAGTTGAAAAGTTAAACTATTTTCACATGAATCCAATTTACTGACCTATTGCAATATACTTGTAGTCTAATATCATGTTTTTAAACATTACTGTGGACTTGAATTAATGTTCATATAAAATGTGGTTGCTCAGGTTTCTACAATTATGTTTCCAAAATGTTTCTGTTTCTTATGCAAGAAATGCAAGAAAATAAGACACTATTCTATTCCACTGTCTTAAAAACTTTAATGTTTTTAATTAATTAATTTAGTTTTTGATTGCAATATAATAGCAAAATGATGTTAAGTGAGCATTTGGTTTGATAAGTGAGACAACATTAAACGAGAATTTACTATAATTCATTCATTATAAATTTGGAATCTATTGGCTTTTTCTGTCCAATTTTAACATTGATTAAAACAGCATATATGTCACAATGACATCATCAAGATATAATCTCAAAGATGTACCAACATGTATTGTTATATGATGATGGTATCACATCCAACAATTATGTTGTCATCCTGAATACAAACAAAACTTTGAAGGACTTAAATATATATTTTCATTATGCCCAAAATGCCTCATTCACAAGATACTTTATTTTACCTACAAGGTAACAGGAAGTCTCTATGCAGAGTTTGGTCCTAATTGATTGTGAGAATGTAGTGAAACAGACAAGCACTACATTTTATTTATACAAATTTATGTTATACTATTCAAAATCAAAATCTGGAAAGTGTAATTTCCAAGCTTGTCAAATAAGGTCCTATACAATAATTGCAATGCATCTACAATTCAAACTGATGCAAAAACATTTATCTCTTCAAAGAATCTAGAACTATTGAACAAACAAAAAAACTTATAAAATATACTCTATATTTGAAATTTTGAACATTGAAAAATTTCAAAATATTCAGTATGGTTGAAATCAAACAGTACTCTCATGCAACTTTCAATAAGCAAAAATAAGAATCTAAAAATTATCCAAAAGGGAAAATAACTGCAAAGAGAAATTTTTTTTTTCAAAGTTAACTTATTTTTAAACAAAAATAATATTTATTATAAATTTACACATTACAAAACCTATTAAAATTAATGATTTGAATTAACTAATTTTAATTTAGAAGTGGATGGTTCTTCTTCATATTCAATCTGTATGTGTGGTTTCTTTATTACTGGCTCATTTTCCTCTGAACTACTACTTTTGCTCTCATGCCAATCCTAGAAAAATCATCATTTAAATAATAATGTTTTTTAAATTATATAAAAAACAAATATTTAGTTATGTTACCTCAATATCAGAAATGTCACTTTCTTCAAAATCATCTGCAGCTACATATGTTATTTCATTCTAATATTAAAAGAAAAATCATTAATTAACAAATTTATTTATAAAGTAGCTACTGTATTTAATTATATTTCATAAATATTCAAAAATTGAAAAATTTAATATAATCTAATTCAAACTTGCATGTGTTTCATTGCCTAAAGTTCAAAGCATAAAGCAAAAGTTATAACAGCCCTTAATTAACAGTAAATAAAAACTGAAGACATTTATTTAATCTTTCATATGAGTTTTTAGCTAAATTTATAGCCTTCTTCAGCAGAAAGTTATAGGACAGAGACCAAAACAGTAGCTAAGAACAAAGAAGTAAGTTTGAATATTTAAAATTTACAGATGGAACAAAAATGTATATATGACATATGTGTGTGTCATGATCATAAAAATAAAAATTAATTATAATAGTAGATTTAACTTACAATCAACATTAAAATGATTATATATTCACAAAATAAATAATAAATGTAAAAATATACAGTAAATTTATAAAAATTCAATGAGAGTTTATAGATTATTCTAAACAAATTACATCCATGGCTTAAGGAGTTATCAGATTGTTTATCATTATGTTTTTCTATCTTATGATTTTATGATCGTGGCATATATATATATATCAGTATATATCATATATATGTTTTTGTTCCTTAGGTAATGCTTAAATGTTCAAACTTGAGAATTCTTTGTTCTTAATTATCATATTTATTGGCTTATAAGAAACATATTTTTCTTCTAAATACCTTTAAAAAAATCACCTTGTGTCATATAAGCTGAAAGTGACTATTCAGAACATGTGAAAAACTGAGAAATTGGCAAGCAATAAAATGTAGTTAATAGACAGTTTATATTGTTTTAACAGATATTACAATGAATAGTCAATGCACTTATCAGTAATTATAGTAATTATAGTCTTATCAGTAATTATAGGCTATTATTGGAGTAACAATTTAATTCCAATTATATATTTAAGCCCTAATTGATGATGATTATAATTATCATAATGAATGTGATATTGAATATTAAAATAATAAGAGTAATATTCATATACTTTTCTTTATTGGCTTTTAGATTTTATTTTTAGAGTTTTAAATTTCCAATGTGTTAACAATAAATTTTGTTTCGGTTAAATTTACCATTCCAAAATTGTAGAGTCTTCTATGCCGAAGCATTTTATAAGCAAACAAATACAGTACTGTTTTAGCCTCTGTACTGTAACTTTCTACTGAAGAGGGCTATAAATTTAACTGAAAACATTATAGAAGATTAAATAAATTTTTTTTCACTTTTTATTTACTGCTAATTAAGTGCTGTTATTTACTTTTACTTTATTTGTTAACTATATGCTATTTCTTATAATTTGACTTATATAAATCTATACAGGGTCATTTAGGTAAATTCGGAATTTTTTAGGCAGAATTTCCAGAAAATTCTGATGGGCTATCATTTCAATCAATACGAAAATAATTAATAATTGACAAAATGGCGACTTCTACTTCAACAAGTTATGAATACAATCAAAGGGCAGTAATTATTGAATCACTTTGTGTAGGAAAAACACTGAAGGAAATCATTGCATGGTTTGGCTATAAGAAGACTCAAGTTTATGATATAGCCAAGAGATTCAGGAAGTCTAACATAGAGAAACTTACTCCTGACTGAGCCAAACACAGAAAGCAATCTGATTGCAAGAGAAGTGACAAATTTGTCTCTGAATTGAAGGAGAAATCGACCAGAATCCAGGGCGGATCATGGCTGACCTGGCAAAAGAAATGGGCATGGCAAGGTTAACTAAAGGCATAAGGAAAAAGGGAAAGGATTACTTAAGTAATGTAGCAAGGCTATTAGTGAAAGAAAAGGCATGCTAGTTAACATTTATGGCACATAGATGAGATAGGGTAAATTCTGTTTCTGCACTCACAGAGGAAAATATCAGCTGATCATTTTATATTTGAAGATAATTTTTTCAGCAAACTCTACAACTATCTTCTATCGGTTATTTACTGAACAGAATTAATTTATAGAAATAATTTCTAACATTTTTGAAATAAGAGGATACTTAAAAATTCAGGAAAAAATAATAGGCACAAACCAATTATCTTGCTTTTATCTTCTCAGAATAAATAAATGGGAAAAGAAATTCTTGAAAGAATTAATCCACTTATTTTTTCTTATATATTTGCCATTTAAAAATAATTGGATATGTAGAATTAAAAAGAAAAATATTAAAACTTCTAAATGATCCAAAAGATAGTTAAAAAAACTGAGTATGATTATTGTTTGATGAAACTGAGTGAATTTTAAAAAATATAGATATAACTAGAAATTTTAAAATTTTAGATTTACAAAGGCCATAAAAACATTTTGTATTCTCATGTTTTCATGGACTGTCAAAACTGTACTTATAGTATATAGGATTAAAAATAAATCTATCTAGTCTTTTATTTTGTTTAATATGCTTTTTATGAATATTTTATAATAATTTTTATCATATTTAAAATGATTAAAAATACTAAATCAAAATTTTGATAATACAATATTTGTAGTTGATAAAATATATTTCAGTGAATTAAAAAATTTTTGATGAATTGTACTGAATTATTTCTCTATTTATAGAAGTATATTTTTTAACAAGCTTAGTTGACAGCTTTAATGAATTATGACAGATTTCTTCTAGGCATCCATAATTCATTAAAATATCTATTTAATGAATATCCAATATATTAATGATGGGAGAAATTTTTCAAAGACAAAAAATATTTTTTAATAATTAAAAAATTTAAATAAAAATTATTTCTTCAATTGTAAATATGACCAAAAATTTTTATTTAATATTCTGAAAATTCAGTTCAAATATTATACAGATCACCATTGAAAATATATTTTGTAAAAAGAAAAGAAAGAAAGATGAATATTAAGTTTCATAGAAGCTGGATAATTTATTTTTGTTATAATTTTATCATAAAATTTAAAAATTTTCAAGCTTTTAAGATTACTCAATTATTAATAATATATGTATATATAATTTAAATATATTTTCTTACTTCATCTTCAATTTCTTTGTCTGTTTCTTCTTCAGTTTCAGATTCTATTTCTTTTTCATCTAATGCTTTCTCAAATGCTTTTTGAGAAAAATTATAAATATCGCCATACTAAAAAATATTTAAATTATTAATTTATTTTAAATAATATGATCATTTAATCAAATTATAAACTTACAGTTCCTTTTTGAAGACGTTCAAGTAATTCTCTTTCTATTGCATTTTCAAGTTGGGCTGCAATCAATGCTTTTTCCTCTCTTCTTTTCTCTCTCCTTTCTATTTTTCTCTGTAGTGGAACAAGCTTTTTTCTATTGTATAATATAAAAATCAGTTTACTGATTATCTTTAAAATACTAATCTTTCAAATGCTTAAACTTCAACAATACAGAAAAGCAATTACAAATTAGAGATAAATAGATTAATCAATTATGGTATTTTAATATATAAAATGATTTTGTTTAATATTGGCTTAGAAAGAAAAGTTTTATATCATATTGATGTTTAGGGCATTGTTTATTCAAATATATAAAAATAATTTGGAATATAAAAAACAAAATCAAGATTTTTTTTTAATATTTGAATAAAGAAACAGTTTTTTAGATTTAAACTTTCATTATTTTATAAATATTATATTCAAACAAAACAAAAAATATAGAACTGATCCAGAAATGGACAACATATCAATCAGCTTACTTAGGGCCTGAACTAAAAAATTTTGTTTAGATCTTAAGCAAGCTAACTGTATATATTTATATAGTAATATTTTGTTCAAACCTTGAATATAGGTTTGAACAAAATATTACTCTATTTTAAAAATTCAAACATTGACTTAAAAGCTGAAATATATATATGATATGATATGATATGATATATAAACAATAGGGAAATCAGTCTGCTTTGAAAATTTGTTTTCATTATAGTATAAAATTTTAAAATTTCAATTTATATAGAATTCATAATTCAAATGATACATTATCAAATATAACAAATTGAACAGACCTAATAAGTATGCTTTGTTATCAAAATTAAAAATTTTAATTATTCCATTAAAATACTCTAAAAGATATATTAAAAATATTTAAATATATTTAAAGAAAATATTTATTTTATGATTTACACTATATTTAATTATGAATTTAAATATCAATAAAATTTACTTACTGCCTTCCAAGAGCAATTTTTCTCATTCTTATCAAATACTGTTTGATTTTTGTATACCTTTGTTTACATTTATGCACAATAAATTTTGGCCAATATATGAGATTTTGATCAATTTGTTCAAGTGCCTTTTCATAATTTTTTGACAATTTTACCTTCTCCCAGAGTTTAGAAGGAAACGCAGCTCGTTCAATTGTTTTCATATATAGATAGCAAATACCTATTATATTATAGAAATATGCAAATAATAAAATTTCAGAATATAAGCATTTAAATTATTTTTTTAAATAATAATCAAAATAAATCACATAATTTTTTTAAATATTTTATTTTTATTTCACATAAAATAAAATCAATTGAAAAACAAAAATATATCATTTATCTGAAATTTATAGATAATACAGTTTGAATAGAATGATATACCTAAGTTTGTTAACATATTTGTTTTGATATTAGTTTCAACAATTTGTTATATTTTCTGACCATGCTAATTTCTGGTTGATTTTTTCTTATGATAAGTCTTAAATTTAAATTTCAGAATTATATAAATCTAAACATAAATAAGACATAGCATTACATAGTAGTAGAAAAATTTTTAATAAGTACAATCCAAAACATTTTTGATTAAAAAATTTAGTCAACATCAGAGAAAATGCACAAATTTGCAAAAGCTATATAAAATAGAACAACTTTATAGAATGAATAAAAATTTTAAAAACAGCACATGTACTAAAGGATGCAGTATATTTATATCAACACAAAAGTAGTAATTACTACCCATTTGAACCTACTTATGTTTAAATCTATAATCTTCTACCTTTATTATAAGAACTGTAAGATTTAGCTTCAGAATATCTGGTCAGACTGAACTATGGATTATTACAAAAGTATTATTAAGGTTTAATTATATTTTGTGTGAAAAATACAGTTTTGCATACTTGCCTTCTTCTTCTCTTATTGTTGCATATTGACTGTTAGCCAATGGGCATGATGATCTATTGCATAATCCTGTGAGATTGTATTCATTTCGACAGAACTGTTGTGTTTTTGTGCTGTAAAATAACAAAAGTTTTAGAAATTAAAATATTTTCATCATAATTTTTTTATAACTTTACCTTATAAATATCCAATTATATAAATTATTTTATATTTTATCTTGTTGTGTGCTATTGATGTGAT
>WUQG02418437.1:0-15442 GCA_011317285.2 Androctonus mauritanicus | reverse complement strand
CTAGAGGAAGCCTCAGTGACAAAATGTAACAAATTTCAAAATAAACCCCCCTTGACAAAATCCTGCAAACGCTACTGTATGTCTCCAAGATACAGATATACTGTATATTATTTCATTGTGTCATTTACAAATACTATTGCCATTTACATTAAAATTCAATTGCAAGTATTTTTCAATTTTTAACTAGAAATAAAATATTACTATGATTAAGAAGTGACTTTTACATAATATATGTCCTCTTTGATATATTTATTACAAGATTTTATTTTTCTTACAATTTTAAGTTTTATATTATAATTTTCAGGAAAAATTATTTTGATCATCTAAGATATTATTATATCTTAATTATTAATAATTGATTAATATCAAAATTGATATTTACAAACTGATATTTCCTTAAAAAAAAAAAAAAGAAATAATTTTAATATTTTATAAATTTTTAAATTTTGTTTTGATTATAGTTTTATTTACTTTTCATAATAATTAATTACTTATACTATTTAGGATTAATTTTGACATTATATCTAATTTTTGATGAGGTAGCTTCTTAAGTCTAAGGTTAAACCAATAAAACAATTTGCTAAAATAGGAATTAATTCTAGTTATAATTATTGTGCCAGCACCATCTTTTATTGATTTAAAAGTGAAATTCACAGTTCAATTCAGAGAAGCTTGTTTGACAAGCACAAAAAATTAAAAAATAGTATATATTATATACAATATATTATATATTTAATGGAATGTAAAAATTCACAAATGCATACTTAATACAAAGGCACCAAAATTCTGAAGGCCAAAATGGAATGACTGATAATTCATTTCGAGAATATTGAAGTTGGAAGCCTGTTTCAATAGTTTAGTAATAGATAAAACAGTTATCTGGAATAAGTAAAATAACTTCATTGTTTTGAAAGTATCATTTCTTCAAGTATTCTGTATCTTTCTGCCATTACATCATATATCTAGGAAAAATAATTTCAATGTATTCAAAGTTTATTATCTATATATTTTTCACTTAATCTAAAATTAATTATTTGAAATAAAAATAATATATGAAACACAGTAGAAGAGCTTCTCAACTTACAAACGAAAGTCTTATATATCATCAGATACATTAAATTTGATATAGGTTGAATTTACCATGTAAAAAGGCATTGTATTATGATATAATCATAATTTGAATATTACGAGTTTTCCCTTTGTTTTCAATCAATGAGAAAAGAGTACTTATTGAATAGTCATGCCAGTCACAGAAGGGCTACAGCAAGTTTCATTTACTCTATGTCTTTCAATGCTTTTGTTTTTTGGTTATGCTGGAGACTAATTCAAGTATGGGATACAGATAATGAATTCATCATTAAAGAAAAGAGATTAATTATTACATTCACCAATATTTTAAAAATGAGAAAGTTAAACAAAGAGCTTTTATTGTTGATCAAAAAGGTTAGAAACATATTATTGAAGTCACTAGTGTAAATAGAAAATTATTTTCAGGTAGTCCCCAAACTTATGATGGCAATATCATCAATGAATTTTGCTATTATTTAATGCAATTAATTTGGGTTCAATTCCCTGATCCAATGGTCTGATATACAGAAAGCATCCTTTTTTATATATATATATATCTGATTCTTGTAATTTTGGTTTTCTTTATATTTATTAAGATTATACATAGTGTCTTAGTAATAACAGTGAGAAATTCATAAATTTTGGGCATTTTTGATATCTAACCATTTTCAACTAAGGTTGGCAGGTTTGAACTTCTTGAAACCAAACTATCTTAAATCAAGAACTATTTGTTTATACATTGTTATTTTAAAGGAAGATCAATCGTTGGATATAGCTGGTAAGAAGAGACTAAAAATTTCAAATAATATTGATAATTTTCATAAATTTGTAATTTGTCATCATCTGATAATGAAAGACTTTTATTAATTAACAGTCCTTTTTAGGAATATCCTATTTTGTCAAAAGAATTATATCACTTCATAAAAATATTTTCACAATTTTTTTATATCTAAAATATAATATATAGAATCAATAAAAAATGATTCAATAAAAACAAATCATTTTAATATTAAATAAAATAAAAATTTGAATAAAAATATATCAAGTTATCAAACTATAAACAAATTTTTTTTATTATATCAAAACATTTAAAGTAACAAACTTTCTGTTAACTGCAACTAAGCATTGTTGATTAATAGGAAGAACTAAGCAATATTTTCATCTTTGTTGTGATTTGTTGACATGCTGCATCATCATATGTGATGATTTTATTAGAGAAAACACTTACTGTTAGTATACAAACTACATCACATATCATATTATGATAATTATTATAGCTTATGCTTACTTAGCTATAGAGTCAACTATGACAATATTAATTTTATTACAGGAGTGAAATAAACATCAATGAGATATTACCATGCAAAATTACAGTACTGCATTGTATATGAAATTATACAGATGAGTTTTAAAAGATTTTATCAAAAATTTTTTTACATAAAATCTAATTTATTATAAGCTGGGAGCTCTTATTTGAAGGCACACTACTTAGTTAAGAAAACATTTATAGTATTAATATATTTTTATATCAAAACTTAAGTTGTTTATCTGGGCAAATGTCATATATTTCATATTTAGCATATTAATAATTTCACAGCATTCTTTTATTCAAATTTAAGCAAATATGAAACTTTTATATTCTTATGAATTTGGACAAAATTCAAAAGAATATAAAAGTTTGGTCAAAGTTTTAGAACAAATTTCTTTGTAATCAGCTTTAAAAAAATTATAAAATGATAATTTTTCAAAATATCATCATAAAACCTAAATACCATAAAATCTGTGAAACAGAAAAATTTTTTAAATCTAAACTTTATAAAATTCAAAACAGATCATGATTATGGAATGTAAAATTGATTATGAAATTCAATATAATTTTTTGTAAAGTATTTCCATGAAAATAATGTATCAAATACATAAAATATGAAAAAAGAGTCAAAATAAATTTATAATTAACATAAGGTGAAAAAGACTTTCTTATATTCCTGAAACTGATTAAAATATTGAATAATAAAATAGATTTCTGTCATCCAAAGTGCAAGTTTTGCATCTTTTATAAAATTTCTGATAAACGCTGGTTTTAATACTACTTCATGATAATATTTAATATCAAAATCTTGTGTTATCTATTATATTATATCCATTAGAAACTTAAAAAGTTTTTAAATATTTAGTTTCTATAATAAATTATTTTTTATAATTTTAATTTATATTAAAATTCATTCAGATGCATTTTATTATTTAATATTTAACCATTGATCAAACTTTATATAGGAAAATAAAGCTTATGTTTGTTTTTGTATTTGCTGACTATCTTACACAATTAACAGCTACTGGGCTTAGCACTTCTAAATAACATGTAAATGCAATTAATTTATGCATAAACTTTAGAGAAATAATAATTTAAGTATAGGAAAAACACAAGCAATCCATATATTATCCCTTACTTTAATGCTTAATGCTATTTAGTGATGCTTAAAAGTATAAAAATAAAAGCAAAATGGAGAATTATAGGTCCCCATAGAAAAAAAGCCAGATGAAAAAGGGTGATCTAAGGACATTCTTTAAATCATCCTTTTAATGCCTATTTTGATGCTAAACAAATTTTTAAATCATATAATTTTACACATTAGATTCAGATTTTAAAATGAAAATAATACATACATATGCATAAATAAATCTACATTTATAAGTTATAAAAATCAACAAATATAAATTACAGTAATGTTTAATATTTTAATCTATCATAATTTTGCAAACTATTTCAAAAAAAAAAAAAAAAGTTTTTTTCAAAAAGCTTGCTTGATAGATAATAAATGTCTTTTTCCTCAGTCATAAAGTCTAATGATGCTTTAGCTGTGATATTAAATGATTGTTATTATACTTAGAAAAATACAATAAAATCAATAATTCATAAAACTTTTATTACATCTTAAAAAATATTTACAAATGCCTAATAGTTCTATTTAATAACTGACAGAAAATTTTTCCCAATCATCATTCACGATTTTCAGAAAATTATAAATCAAATCAATCGATTGCAATTTTGAATCAAGAAAAATTTATTTTTTTTTTCAAAATCAGTAAAAAAGACTATAATAGGGCACTCCAATAATAATATATTTTACATTTGATTACAATTTTAAGTTGGTATAATATTAGTTTAAAAAATGAAATAAATTTATTTTTTTAAACTAATACTAATGTTCAGTTAAATATTATAGAGATATTAAATTATAGATTTAAAAATATTCCAAAACTATCATTTAAATTGTTTTGAAGAAGTGTTATTCCAATTTTGAATATACATGCATTAACGTTTTTTTTTTTATTATAAGAATGGCTCTGTTTCATAATTTTACATTTCAATATATATATTATAAATGAAATTTAATTAAAAATAGTTGTATTTATAGGATAATTTGAAATTTAAAATAATTTTAATTAATTTTGAAATTTAAAAAATAACAATAGTATTAAAATATATTTTAAAAATATTTCAAATGCAAAAGTTTCATAAGAAAAATCTATTCAAATATTACCTCTGCTGCATCCTTCATAGGATTAGCTGCAAGCTGAAATTCTGGTCCTATTTCTACAATTTCAGCAAATGATGATGTTTTTGTCAAACCTATTAAAAATATTAATTTCAATTTATTTTCAAAATATTCTAAACTAAACTGAACTGACATAATTTATCGAAAAATATATTTAAAATTTATATTGTACATTGCAACAGATTATTAAAAGTGATTATTATTCTAAAGTAATTGTCAAATTATTATTCGAATACAGTTCATACACTAAGTAGAAATGCACTAATGAAAGAAATAAAATAAGCAAATCTGTTTTTACATAAATGTTTTACTAGGTTAAAATAAAAACAGAGTAATGGAAAGCATAGATTAACAGAAGTTTGAAATATATTTGATACTGGATATTATAATTATAATTACTAAAAGATCTACAATAAAAGAATTCCTTGTTTTATATACTAGTATTTAATATTACTTTCATCAAATATTGTGTATGTAAATCCTGAAAAATAAAATTTGCCAATAAACAAAGAATAAATAATTGTTCTTTTATCAGTTTATTAATAATTTTTATATTAGTTTTATGCATTAAAACTTGCAGACTTTATTTTATAATAGTTGAATAAATTTCACTGTAGCTCATATTTTTAGGGAAACTGAATAAATTAGAAAAGAATTTGATAATATGATGAGTACTATAATCAAATAAAAAATTTTACAAAAAGATAAAATTTCTTCCTATGAATAGTTAAGTTTTAAATCTAATAGATCTTGTATACAATAGAACATAATTAGAAAAAACAGAAAATTAAGTTTATAAATACTAAGTATTTACTGCTTGTATGTTAAAGCAATAATTTACAATCTATCATGCTGAAAATATTTATGTGATAATATATTAGTTGTATGTATGTATGTATGTATGTATGTATGTATGTATGTATGTATGTATGTATGTATGTATGTATGTATGTATGTATGTTAACTGATTATATAATAAATACAATCACAGAAAACTGATTATTTTTAAATTATTTCTTTTTTCCATAATTCATCTTTGCTCATTTGGCCTTGTGCCTGATGAATTAAAAAATCTTTATCTTTAAATAACAATAATAATAAAATGAAGTTAAAAGAAAAATTTTTTTAATTTTATAATTCAACTTTGAATTTAGTTATTTAACTAATCAATTTGCAGAAAATAAAACTTCTAATTTAAAAAATTATTAATTACCATGTTTAGCTCTATATGCAGAACCAAGACAGGCAGAATTGCTAAATCCTTGTATATATACTGGTGCATTAAAAACATCAGCTAAAACCTTTTAATAAAAATTAAATTATAAAGCTTTCTCTAAAAATTTAACATATGATTTAGTTTTGTTAAATATATTGCAAATTTGAATAAGACATTGTTTAAAAAATGTTTAAATTAATTGTAAATTTACCTGTATAATAGATTTATTGGCAGAAGCCCCACCTGTAACTAGAACTTTGGATGTTTTTCCTTAAGAAGTAAAAAAGAAAAAAAATTTTATTGAATAATTTAATTGTTAAAAATATTGTATATGAGAAAAACAAATTCAAAATGTAATTGTGAATTATAATAATTCTTCAGATAAATGCAATATACTTAAATGCTAGCAATCCAAAACAAATATTTAACTATGTAAAAAATAAGTCTGAGGAAAATTAATTAAAATGCTTGTTACAATTTAGAAGGCAGTTATTGGTTATCTTTAACATTAAACAAGTAGTTACTTCTAAGCTATTATCATTTTAGCTATTTGACTTATGTTTTATTTATAATATTTTTATTGATTATTTCATCTAAAAAAGTAAATCAGAGTTACTTTTCTGAGAAAGACATTAATATGCTAAAATGTTATTATGCATGCTATGTATTTTTGATCCAACTGTACTAAAACTCCTAGGTAAATCACACAACATAACAAAAAATGTATTCTAAAATTGCTCAAAATTAAATTGAATGATATTTCAAATGAATTTTAAAACATTGACAATTGATCATGGATATCATATTTTAGATCATCTCCCACATCTGTTGATTTTTTTTATTTGAAAGCATTGTAGCTACTCTTTGTATTCTCAGTTTATCTGTATTTTCCATTTGATTCATTTAGAAGCCTTATGGATTTTTCTTTCAATTTCATGTCTTCATTTTTCTAATTCAGCATAAGATTTGTTTCAACTTAACCTAAAATACTTTGAAAATTTATTTCATTATAAATAAAAAATACTGCATAGGTAATTATTATATAAAATATTATTTATATAATATTACAGAATATTTGTAAAATATTAAACAATGATTTTTTAAATATAAAGTCTACAAATGCACAAAATAATAAATGCATAATATTAATGCATTTTAATATGGTAATTATCTTATTATGCATATATTTTATTCAAATTATTATTTACATGCATTTGTACAAAAACAAAAATTGCTTTATTTAATAGGTTTTAGCATAAGAAAAATTTTTAAAAATCAAAGCCAAAACTAAAGTAAATGAAATATACCAAAATAAAATTTTATCATATCTGAGTAAGAATCAATCACTCAACAAGCTACAATTATTAACATTGCAAATCTATGCCAAATAAGGGAGAAAATACTATAAATCATTCTGTATTTGTTAACCATACAATCTCCTATATTTTCATATAATTTCATTAGAACCATCAAAAGATAGTTAAGTTTGCATCAGACAAAATATTATACAGGTACATACACATATTTTTGCAATAAAATGTTTCAAATATTAATAAAAACATCATCATGTCAAATTGTAAAAATTATATTTGATAATATATGGAAACTCAATAGCCATCAAAAAATTTGTAAATTTATATTATGCTTAGTGTATTATATTATTATAAAATGGTGAAACTTCCTGCTTTCTGTTAAAAATTTTGGTTTTAATTGAACTTTAATTCAAATCCTCAAAAAAAGGACTATTCATATTTTTTAATTTTTGAGTTTTTTGATAAAATATCCACTTAGGACTAATACTACATTTTTGGCTAAATTCAGCATGGAAATCAAAACAGCTGTCCAATCATTCATTTTTTTTTGGTGTGTTGACAAAATCTAATAAGAGCCAGAAAAATAGAAAGAAACCACAATAAGGAAGATGACAAAAAAATTTAGCAGTATTAATGTTTAGTAATGATGGAAGTAAAAAACTCTTAAAGATAAACATAAGTGGTGGATTGTTTTGATAAAATTTCCAAATTTTAAATTAACATTTTATAGAAAAATTCATCAGATTCAAAAGTGCCACATTTTTGGTGTATAAACAAGTAATTTCAAGATACTGGCAGTTAAGTTGGTTCACAGTATTACAATCCTTTGAGCCAATGCTGTGTAATTTCTCATGTATTTAATGAACAAATTACTGTTATAAGACTAAGACAATAAGGATTTCTATATTTTATTTGTATTATTAAGCAACTTTTGAATAATTAATTAAACTACTGTTCTCTAACCTGTAGTATAGCCAAGTTTCTCAGCATGAACTCTCTTACTTAAAAACTGTCCTTCTATTAAAGCTCTTACTTCTACTTCCTTTGAAAATCTTGAAACCTAAGAAATTTTAATTTTATTGCAATTAAAAAAGTTATGTTTGAATTAAAACATTAAAAAAATTTACCAGCTGATTATGTTTGTTGAACCTATAATCACCAACAACTGGAGGAATAATTTCCATTAAATCAAAGTACATGCCTAAAACAAACTACTTTTTTTAATTACAGGCTTAATAATATCATAAAAATTATAAATTTCTTATTTTACCTATGTTACCAAAATTTCCTCTGGGAGTACTTTCAAGTAATTCATTAAACAAATTCCAGGATCCTTCAGCACATTCATTGCTGATACGTTCTCTAGTTAATGATCCATTTTTGAAGCTATTTTTAAAAGATTTAGTTTTGAAAATTATTGAACATCTAATTACAGTATTACAGCAATATTAAATATTTTTAACAATTCTTTCATTATAATAAATCAACTTTAATAATCTAAGTTTGCATTTTAATTATAATTTAAATATAAAAATGTTTTTGATTGAATTATTATAATAAAATATATATTTCTATATATAAAAACATTATTTTCAAAGTTTCAGTTATTTTTAATTTGAAATTAAATAAAATTTAAAAGTACTTTCCAATCAATCAAAATATTCTTACATTAAAAAATAAATCTCAAAATGATTTTACCATAGCAATGCCATGAATGCTGTACTGTCTACAGGATTACAAAATATATGCCCTTCTAAAGCAGGTTTAGGTTTTTCTAGCCATAAGAAAACAGTATCACTTGTTCCTAAACTTAATGCAATATCTCCTTTCTTTAGTCTCATTCCAGCTAAAGAAGCTATAAGTAAAAAAACAAAACTTTTTCTTCAAGTTTAATTATGTATATAATTATACAGACACAGATACACAGCAATAAAAACTTTACATATATTTTATATAATAAAATTTTTTATTACCTGGATTATCACCTGTAAAGGCAATAACTTTGCATTCAGAAGAAAATCCATATCTATCAACAAAGTAAGTAGAAATGCTTCCCTATAAAAAGTTATTTACATCATGATTTATAAGAAAATTTCAAAACATGATATTTCATTAATTATTAAATAATTTTATTATGAGTTTAAAATAATATTTTACAACATTAAAAATTCATTCTACGACAACATTCATTCTGTTCATTCATTTAGATTATTGTAATGAAGTCAACATTAAAATTACCAGATTTGTATAAGAAGGGACAGGTTCTCCTAATTTTTCAAACAAATCAGGTGCACATGCCTATTAAATTTATTAGAGAATATAAAAATAAAATTTAATTAATCTAAATTTAATAATAATAATAATAATAATAATAATAATAATAATAATAATAATAATAATAATAATAATAATAATAATAATAATAAAATGCATTATTATTATAAAATATAATCAAATTAATCATAATATTTTATGAAGTATAATCAGTCTTACTTCCATACATTCTTTGGACCATGTCTGAGTATTAATATTTAGAAGATTCATACCAGATCCATCACTAATATCAATAGGTGCATATTTACCCAAAAACAATGAAGCAGCAAAGCTACTAACAAGTGATATGCGCTAAAAAATTATAATAATTATAATCTTTTAAACATTTTGACATATTTCAATTTAAATATTTATTTACCTCTGTGTTTTTATATGCTTCTTTTCTTTTTTTATAAATTTTTGCAATTTGATTACCAGTAAATCTCTCATATGCTCGTGATCCAGTAATGTTAGCTAATTTTTGAGGTCCACCTATTATTTCTTCCAAATGTCTACACTCAGTAGATGTACTTGAATCCATCCATACAGGAGAATCACGTATACTAAAACAACTCTAAATACGTAATAAAAAACATTAAAATTCTAATCTGTAATTAAATTTCTAAAATGTAAAAAAAATTACTTGTAACTGATTATGAAGAAATTTTGAACTTTCTAACTTGGATAAAATATCAAGAGCATCTTTTTTCCAATATATACTGCCATGTTGCTAGTTAAAATGTTATATAAAATAAAACATTTTTATTTCATAAATCATTACTATTGATTTAAAATACATGTGTACGTGTGTTCACACACAAAAAAATATACATATGCATACATACTTGTGCAGTTCCAGAGATGGCAATCACTTGTGAGAAATCTATACCAGAAACCTTTAATTTTTCTAATATTATATCCAAAGCCTTTATCCACATAATAGGAGGTGCTGTAACTGTAAGACCATCCTGATTCTTGTGCACACCTCCATGAGTTCTAAAATGAAAATTTTAAACAAGTTAATACTTATGTTATATAAAAATAATATGCTATTTATGAATAAATATACTAAATTATACTGAAATAAAACTATCTAAAATTTTTACCGAAATTCTGGGAGTTCTGAATCAAAATGAACTATTGCTTCATTAGTGACTATTAATTCATCATTGATTGCAATTGCTTTCAACTGAAAAATATTTAAAAAATTAAACATAAATTTATATATTTTTCATTGAATTTATATGATACTATGTTATTTTATGCATAATTTTTTTGATTTAAATTATTGACAATTTGTCTCCGATTTATAAGAATTCAATTTCCAAACATTTTTCAAGAATATATCATGTTTGTAAACCATGATAAAAGTCTATATTCATAATCTAGTAACAAATATTAATTTACATATAATTCAAACACATACAACAGAGTGAAATTATTTATAAACTTCAAAACTGAAAAGAAAATTAAATAATCTAAATCTAATAAAGCAATAATAATATTAATGAATATATTTCCTTATACTGTTTAATCTACTTGTTTATTATTGCAATTTTTATTTCATTCTTGTTTCAGATGAACCAAGTATTCAAACAAAAATATTTCGGATGATTTATGATATTTTTATTAATTACTACAGTACCACATTTTAATAATAATCAAAGTTTTTCAACATATTAAAAGTAACAACGAGTAATATAATATGCAATATAACTTTCCAAATTAATAAAAAATTTGTACTTATTTATATAAATTATAATTTTATATATAAATTTTTCTTCCTCAAATTTAAAAATAAAACTTTTTAATTTATAGTTCAACTGAATCTATCATTTCAAAATGAAGACTAGTTATATAGTTTATGTATATACATGTCTACATACTTTCCTTAACTGATATTACATGTATAGTATATAATTAGTTTAAGAGTTTAGAAGAGAGAGTGTTTGTATTTGTTTGTGTGTGTGCAAAACAAAAAATACCACATAAGTAAATTGTCTTTTTGTCTCATTGTCTTAATATATTTTAATAAAATTAGCATTTATTTGTCAGTAGTCTAGAAGTGGTATTTAATCTTTTTCAACCTGCATATTTCTTAGTCTAATATATCACATATCACTTGAAGTCAGTTTAATTTGACAAGATTTCACTTTAAATACTACTATTTACAGCTTATACTATTAATGGCTGTACTCACCATGATGGATTAATTCTCAGACCAAGATCACAGTTATTTTTCATATTCACAACATTAAATTTTGTGAATTAATTCTCAATTGCAAATGGCTATTTAATCCACCCCTGATAGGAATAAGTTAAATAAATAATCACTTCCAGTTGGAAACCGATTGACAAAATTTGTTATAGGCAAATACAAAAATTAGGAGTGATCTTACTGGTTAGTCCAAGAATTAATTCACCATGGTAAATATAGCCATAAATGATTCAGGTATATTATAATTGTAAGCATTATCTAAAATATGAACATTTTAGCTTATCAAAGCATTTGTATTCAACTAAACATAATTTTAACTAAATGTATGAATGAATATCATCAGCATTCAATGTAAAATCTTGTCAAAATGAGTAAGTAAATGCTTATTGTGTTTATCATGATTCAATATTATTTTCTTAAATTTTTTTTCTGTACGTTTTTAAATTATTAAATAAATTATACTTGAATTTCACATACTTCCTGATAAGGTTTCATATACCATTTGGGGGTGGATATGCTATCTTCTATTGTTGTCCTTTGCTAAAAAATCTAGAGAAAGCAAACTTAAGTAAGTGTTGCTCTTATAAAAACTTACTATATTAAAATAGATAACTGTTGTTAACAGTATCAATTTAGCAGGAATATTCCAATTGGTATATATGTGACAGATATTTTTACAAATTGATAGTATAACAAATGTATTTAATTATAATATTTTTAAAATTTTAAATATATAATTTATATCTGCAGAGAAGTGACAACACCCAACTGGAAAAGATGGGTGTGGCGATTAAAATCAATGTTCCTAAAACAATCAGAGGCATATTGCAGATTTTATATTTATTGATCATTACAATTCAGTTTAATATCTTTTTATTAATCGATTTTAATAAATGTTAGCAATCAGAATTTTTTCATATTTTTTTTAATAGCGTGAAAATCAAAATTAATTTTATTTGAAACAACTATATTTTAACTTACTTGTTGAGTACTAAAATCGAATCCTAAATAAAGCTTTTCTTCATTAGAATTCATTATTAAAATATGTTTCAATATTAACTCCTATTTTTCATTTTTCCTTATCGAAGTTCAAAGATCTGGAAAGACATTGAACTTGAAGAATTTATAGCTGACCTTCGTTAAATTATCTCACTCGAACGACTATCATGGCTGGATGGCGTCAACTATAATGTAAAAACCTTTTAAAACGACAATCATTTTTAATAGTATTTATTTGCATTTCGATGTTGGCAATTTCATAAGCACTGCATCACTACCAATTTGCCATGCCACAATTTGCAAGCAGATGTAAACCATTTTCAACTTCCGGTTATGTCACGTGATATTATAGTGTTTATTAGTAAAAATATTTTCTGCATTGTATATTTTAATTAATGACATAAGTAATTAGTTTTAATAATATATAAAATTAATTAATAACATTAATTCTAATAAATTTAGAAAACTTATACTATTGGCCTATAACAATACCGGTAGATCGATATCCGGTGAAAAACGCGCGAGTAGGTATTGTTTGCTTGTTTATTCAATATATTTAAAAGATTAAAAATATTAAATATTGTATACAGAAAAAATAAAATAATAAGCTATTGAATATTTTTAATTTTTATAATAATATAATCTTTTCTTAAGTTTTATAGCCTGGGAAGTTTTGTGGACATGTAACTGCTGCTAGAGTTATTGAATCTTTCAATTATGTTTTTTTATTACAAACTTTAAGAATTTTAAAGATTCGTAGCAGCTAAAGTCTATTTCAAGTAAGCATAACTATATCAAACAAACGGTTTAGTTAGCCTAAAAAATTCGCATATTCTTAATTGAAGGAGATTTTTTTTTGCCAATGGATGGCGCCACTTCTCAATCCGTTCCGGTGTATAGTATGGATGTCAAATTTTGATTGTCCTTTTCTACCTTCCACTCAAATAGAATCCTAAGGGAAAGAGTGTGGATGTTATGTCACGTAATTAATGTGGCAATTTTCAAACAACGTAGGAAATTATATGAAGATAGTTTAACAAAATTTTTTAATTTATTTTACAAAATGAATGAAGTTGCAAAAGTGTTTCTTTTCAAAAAGGAAACTATAAAATTCATGTGCACGGTTATTTAATGGTGAAAGAAAAATCATGATTATTTGTATCATTGGTATTGTGAAAAATGTCAGAAAATTGCAAAGATAGAGTAACTATTAAACTTTTGAATGAAAAACATAATATTGAAAAGTTTATTGATCATAACTACTCTACTGAAGCAAATGATGCCGCGTTCACTAAAATCATTGGTCATATAAAGGTACAACTTTAAAATACGAAAAATTTACCACGTTAAATCATTCAAAACAATACTGTTAATATTCCTCAAGATATTTCTTCGCCGAAAAAGTCAGTGAATAAGCCAAAACAGAAAGTAAATCCAAGATCATTGAATAAATCAGAACCAAACTCATTAGAAGAAATTAATATTCCGACAGCGTTACGTATAACTTTAAATGGCCAATTATTCCTGGTGAAAGATTCCACCAACGATATACATGGATTCCACAAATGAAGTAGGAAAAAATTCTTATTTTACAACTAAGAGAAACAATATTCTACTGGATTATAGATGGCACATTTAAAACTATTCCAACAATTGGTGATGTTGGTGAAAATAATATAGATTTCGTCTATGGTCGCGAAAGCTATATTATATTACTATTAGTATATGCAATGGCGGAACTACAATGCTCCGGACACCGCATCGCGAGAGGCCCAAATCCTCTTTTTGTACTTTCCTCTTTACCTTTTACCCTTTTTTTAAATTAACAACATAATACAATAAAAACTGAACCATGAACTATTCTGATTCATTCATTGAATCAGAGCAGAAGCACGATGGATGGAGAAAAATTCAAGAATCTGGATTGACAATAAGATACGGAAACAAAGAACTTGTTTAATGTTACGTTATTTATTTGCATTAATCTTTATTCCGCACGATGAAATTATTTATTCATTTGAAATTCTAAAATCTTGTATGTCACCCAGAGGCTGACAACAGGTATTTTTGAACCATTGGTGGTCCAAGGGCCCAAAAACAATCACCTTCGTGGAAGAATAAGACGGTCTTTCAAAAATTGTATTGAGATTCGCATCATTGTTCCCACCAATCTCTATGATTCAATAGTATTTGGAATTCCATACATCCATAAAATATTGAATCATGGCATAGAAGATGGGAAAATTTAATAGCACGGGCGCATGTCAGACTTTATAAAATAATAGAATTTCAAAAAGAACAGCTGCAAGTAGATTATTATGTAGAACGATTTTTCGCTGGAATCATATGCAAAACGATAAAAAAATACTGCGATTGATAGAGAAATGAGAATTATGACACTGGTGAATGATCACGAAGATCAATTTTAAATTATCTTCATGCTATATCATTTAATAATTATTTTATAAAAATGAATAATTAATATTAAATGGAGTTAATGCGAATTTCGGTTCAGAGAAAATGGCTTAAAATGAAGGAAATCTGATATATAAATAAAATTTTTATATTATACAACTTTATTATTGTTATGTTAACTTTAATATTAACTTGTGAATATTAACTTTATATATGTTGCATATAAATATTATTGGGTTGGCAACCAAGTTCCCGCCGTTTTTTTAAATTTTTTAAAAGTTAATTTTTCAATAAAAATTAACAACTAATTAATCAATAATGTATTCTCCCTTGTTGTTTACAA
>WUQG02418426.1:0-15443 GCA_011317285.2 Androctonus mauritanicus | reverse complement strand
ATAATTTTCAAATTAATACTGAGCCATTAGATAGCTTCTTATAATTTATCTTTCGCTTTCCAATATTTTATTATCTACTCTGTTGAATGAACTAATAAAAAAATAAAAATGAATACAGATAAAAAATTATTATTAAACTACCTATAACAATAAATTAATTCTTTAATTCATTAACCATTATAATATCAAATTTATAATTACTTTTTCTTTATTTAAAAATTCTTTAGAACTTTCTTATTTATATCGTAACATAGAGCTTAAAATTCCCTTTCTATTGGCATAATTTCAACCAATCAGAGCACAGCACACACAATCACAAACCCAATATTTCAACTGCTCAATATAGCCAAACTATCTATCGTATCGCCTTGTGAATGGTATCATTGGAGAGGTAATCTTACCTAGTTACCAAATTTACTAAACTGAATACTGTGAAATAAGTAATTTTTAAATTAATTTGAGAAACCTTGATTATACTTGGATGCAGATAAATTCAAAACTACCAATTATAGAACATTAATTCTTATAATTTATCAACAACCTTGATCACTCTTAATAATATTTACTTTGATAACTCTTAATGATATTGGGCGCGTTCGATCATGCATGGCGGCCGGCTATCTTAAACATCTCAAGGAGCAACAATTATCCAAAGAATTTATTTAAAATTTTTAATGTCATTTAGCAGATGGTTGAGATACTATCCAATCAAATTCGTGTACGTTTACTATTGATATCGAAAGTGGCTGTCCTCGTGGATCACCATCTGGGACGATTCTCTGGAATATTTAATCATTTATTAAATAACTTTCCGTTATTTACAAGTTCAAGCTGATGACACCATTTTGTTAGTAAAGGATAAAAGTAGGGATAAAGTTAAAAATAAAACTGACTCTATTACTGATATAATCAATCAATGATGTATCGAATTAATAAAAAATTTATTGTCATCTAAAAGTAAATGAATTAATGAAAATAATGTGGGTAAGACTCTTCCTCTTAAGAGGAAAATAAGTATTGATATCAGCATTAATAAAATTACTCAGGATTCTTAATTAAAATACTTAGGAATCATTTTGAATGATAAATTATCCTAGGTTGATGATATTTTCATTTAACAATTTATATTCAACTTTGAGATGATTGAATTATTTTTTAAATTATTTAGTGGTTATAATGTAACTGAATTAATTAATTGAGTGAATATATTATAACTTTTATTGTTAATCTGGCTGCAATGAGTCTTCTAGATTATATTCAATTTCGAATGACGCAGAAAGACTTCCATATGCTCTGCTATAATTAAATAACAATTCAGAAACGATAATTCGGAAAAACCACAGCAAATTGTATAATTTATGATAAAATAATGATAACTGCAGTTTTTGCTATTATATTTTAATATATTTTTGTAATAAATCTTGATAAAGTAGATCATATAAGTAAAGTAAAGTAAAATAATTATATTTTTAATCTCAGAAAGCATCTGCGGATGTATTTATCTCCTACATTTTACAGTCATTTGGAAGTTTTCATAGAATTTAGTGGTTAATAATGACTTTGATGCGAACAAAATGCTTTTTATAAATTTAATTACATAATTTCAAAACTTAAACCTGATTTTCATTATGAAATATCAAATATTTAATAATATCATAAATAAAAGATTAAAGCATTAATTTCAATTTTAACCCAAATTAATATCTATCAACTTTTAAAATATTCTTTAAAGAAAATATGATAAATCTGTTCCCGTTAGTTGATAAAAACATTCTAAAAGCTGCTTTCTTCAGTTTATATCTGTATATAATTATAAAATAGAATTTGTATTTCTATGTGCCTTTTTCATGTAATATTTAAAGCGATTTTTATGACTATGACACAAAATATCGTTCAGGATCAGTATGGGCATATCGAATACGTCATCTTTTCTTGTCAGGCCCTTTCATAAAACTCTAACAGACAAATTTTCCTGCTATTTTATAACATTAAATATCAATAAAGAAAGTGAAGCCTTGAAGTAAGAACAAAAATATCCTTTTCCTACTTTACTTCAATATCATTTTATTCAACATTACTTTGTTTTTACATCTTACAATTTTTGTTAAATTTAATTTAATGCTAATTACATAAGGCAAACCAGATTTATCTGCATAATTATAACGATGTGGGCTACTTGATACGAAAATTCGAAATGGATAGTCACGTTAATAGAAACACTTTTTGATTCCTTCCTCTTTGTGACATAATATCTTAATCCGCAAAGCCTGACTGTGGTTTCATAAAACAAAAACTTATTTCCCTTCTACTTAAAAACTTTATCACCGATTTCACGTAACGGTAAAATATGTTTTGTGCTTAGAATTCCAAAAAATAAGATTTACGCTGATGTGGTATTGTTTTATATATGTTCACTAACAAAATAAATCTTCAAACAATTGGATATGTATTAAAATTAGATAATATATAAGTTGTGCATTTTATATATTCATCATATTTTTAAATGTATAATTTCTAATTCTCGTAGAATAAGATAAATATAATATTTAATAAAAAACTGCCTTTTATTTATATTATTTCTTTGTGCGTTATTATATATGGGAATCCAACAGTCCGGTCTCGTTGTTTACGAGAATATATAGCAGGCTTGTTACGAAAAATTTCATAGGAAGGAACAACTCATGCAAACTGGGAATTTATTTTATAAAAATGTTTAGAGTTTTGCATTTTTATCGTTAAATATTTTTAACAAGCCGGTTTTTTCTGCGCATTATAATGTTCCGGTCCCCGAATATAAAAGCACGATCTCTATAATATCTGTTTCTATAATATAATATATATATATATATGCGTTTAGACATGTATATTTTTTTATTTAAAACCAGAAAAGATATGTTTTGTTAATGATATTCAATCTTGTACAGCATCAATTGGCGCCTATTCCCACTTACTTTTTAATCGGAGGTTTTTTAATATAAAAGAACTGTTTATCTACAACGTAACATGTAAATTCTTTTGTGTATATGCATTTATGGTGGAGATGTATTTATCTATCTGAAACGATAAATACCTATATTCTAATTAATAATTACTTATTTATTTTAACACAAAGAAATTATGTATTCGGAAATCTCCATTCTATTGCTAATCCTCTTGTATCCTGACATCATTAATATACCTTTATTGGAAGATGACATGACAATGCTAAATGATATTCAAATTTGCCCCAAACAGTATTACATGCAAAACTGTTTGTTGCAAAGTAAAAAGCAAATTTTCATTTTTGTTTCAGATTTTATTTAAATTTTAGGTATTTATTGACAATTGTCCACATAACTTTCATTACTTTCATTCTCATACCACATTGATTCTATTAAACAAAAATATATAGGAAAACTGGTTTTACTTGGCGATTTTTGCGAACGATTAAAAATATTGAAGTACTAAAAATTTGGGTTCATTCGATTATTCTTTCTAACATACACTACGGCTTACCCATCTATAGTTCTGCATCAGTCTTACAGCTTAATAAAATAGATAACGCAATCCATCACACAGTACGAACTGTATCTAATATTTTTCATTTATCTCAATTTAGCACGGTACCATTTGTAGAATATTTAAGATTAAATCCTTAAACGAAATGATTGCTTTAGCAGATTATAAAATCATAGTATATATATTAATGGTCTTCTTCCTTCTGACATGATTTTTTACCACGTGCCACAATTCCACTCAAGAAATTACGACTTATTATCTATATCTAGATTCCGCACTAATAAATTCCGTAATTCCTTCTATATAAGAGCTGTTACAAATTATAATAATATGATGATATAACATAGCTTTCTTTAGTAATAACATCATTAGTAGTACTAGTAATAATTTAAAATAATGTCATGATAAATTTAGTTTTCTTTAGGTTGTTGTATCATTTATTGGGTGTTTTGTTTTTATTTTGGGGGCTCTAATATACTTTGTGTACGCTCTGAGTGTAAATAAATAAATAAATAACAAATAATGAAGAAATTAATCGGCCAACCAAATTTCCCATACTATTTTAATTAGTAAATTTATATTCGCATAAAAGCAAGTTTCTTTATTGGTATTGCAGTTATCAATTATTACAGTCAATGACGGCGATATCAATATATCACAAAGAGTCGATAATAAATGATTCTGCCATCTGCATTCTGTATCAGATTAGTCGGTTGTTTATTATTGCCTTGCCATTGGCTGATAACATTCAGCCAATGACCAGGCGATAATAATCCTATTGCCTGGCCTATTGGTAGGTTATACGATTTAATAAAAAATTGCTGATGTGGGCGTTCACATTCTGTTCTACATAAAGAACGATTTCGTTCTCCAAAACCAACAATTCATTTTGCCTATTTTCCAGAAAATTGTTTAAGAGGCTCAAGATGAATTATTTGGTAATGATTAGTTTCGCACTTCTGCTCGTGATAGGTAAGGTTTACATATTCTTAGAATAACTTCTGACTATTGACAATTTATCTTAGTTGATAAGATCGAACGTATGCTTTAAGGTAGGGCTGTTCATCGTGAGGCCCGCGACCTCAATTTTTGCGGCCCGTAATTTAATTTAATAATAATACAAACGCGTTCTTTCTTTGTATACCATATCTATTAAAACTCACTGATAAAGTTGCATACGAAGTATTTATAATGCGGCCCCCAAACCGCAGTTTCTTTAAAAGCGGCCCTTGGCCACTTGCAGTTGCACAGCCCTGCTTTAACAGATATAAAATTCCTTCCAGTACCGTAATGGAAATATTAATTTTTTGATGTTTTCTGGTATTTGAGAATTTTATTTAGTGTTATTTTTTCTAACTACAGGTGTGGAGAGTGTACGTGATGGATATATTGTCAAGCCCACTAACTGTGTAATCCATTGCATCCCATTCTCGCCAGGTTGCGACACAGATTGTAAGGCCGAAGGTGCTACGAGTGGCTACTGCCAAGCCTTAGGTAAACACGGAAATGCCTGTTGGTGCGTAGGCTTGCCCGATAATGTACCGATTAAAGACCCCAACCAGAAGTGCAGCCGCCGATAAACCTGTAAAGCAAAAAGACAAAGAATGTATCCAAGAAGAACTGTTAAATAAATATAAGCAATAAAATTGAATTGTCAATGATTTTATTTAATTTTGATTCATATGTTACAAACGAAGTCTTCATAATTTTCACTTTTCTCTTTCATTTAAAAATCAAACCTTCTCGCTATGGAATGAAAATCAAGCAATTTTAAATGTTGGCATGCAAATATAAAATCATTGTTAAATAGGAATTACTCCACGATTTAATTCAATCTGAAAAATTTTGTTCTTTGTGGGAATACATTCCCATGTACGATTTTATTGTACGTGAATTGTAAATTTCAGTTAAGATGTTATATTCCGCATGAGATATGTATATCTGGTGCCGTTCACTTTTTCAGCTTATCCCCATCTGATCAACACCTGGTGGTGTCAACAGAAAAATTGAAGAATGGAATTCAACTGGCAGGGCCCAGACTCCTCCTGAAATTTCTAAAAAACTAAACGGGATGGGAGGAACCCAGTATTGAACTGGGATTATCGAAGGTGTTAAAATAACACTGTAATCGCATACAGTTAGTTACCCACTTTCTCAATCAAAATATAGAATGTGACAGTTTATACAAAATATTAATCTTGCAGTCGACCGAATTGAATATATTATTATTGAATACGTATGATATAAATGATATAAAGTAACCTAATTTGTTGATAATTTGTGTGAAAATTGTATTTTCTACACGCCAAATTGTAAAAGATTGTTCTTCAATATCTTACCTTCATTTTTTTGATTAGATAACTTTACATTGTTAAATAGTTTCGCATTAAAAAAATTTTCCCAAACACCTTGAGAAGGCACCTAATTTTGTATTAAATCTAAGGTGTAACTTGCAGTTTAATCCTATGTAGCACTAAAATAGCTATCCCTATAACCAAATTAGCTACCGATATCACAAAGATAAATTTTTTCTAATGAAATAACTATAACAATCTACATTAATAAAATTATTTTTCGTTAGCATCTTATTTTCACAAACATTGTAAATTTGTTATTGTTTTCTTTATATAAACTTTATGCTGTTGTTCAAATTATTCCAAATCTGTGATACTGGATCATAGATTTGGGCACATGTAGACATCTTTGTTCACTGACTCACTTTGGGAAAATTCATGGTAAGTTGTGAGACAGGAGGAGCATTGAACGAATTTTTTACCATTGTTATTTTTTTTTTATCTGTAGAAAATAGATTTCCACATAACCATGTTCCATTCTATTTATTTTTATACCGTAGTTTTCCAGTTTTTTAATAGCCTCATAAATTGTGGCTATTAAATGATTTAAAATATCCCCAAATAGAGGGATTTTACCCTACAACTTATATATTATATTTCATGATACGATAAACGTCTTGACGATTATAGAAATTCGGATATTATTATTTTATCATCAACCGAAAATATATAAAAATATAGGATAGCATATATTTTATTATATTATTGACTGTAAGTATTATAAATATAATTATTATGTTCAAATAATAAATTAATTTGTTGAATTCTTTTACTTTTTCAATTTGTCATATGTATATGTATATATATATATGTTACGACAAAAATGATAACTGGTGATTATGCATAATTAACAAAGATCATGGTAAGATTAATAAATTTTTCATTTTTAACAGCGATTTTGTATAATTCCCAAATGGATTTGATAAGTTTGACATATATAGCTCAATATATGGGATGATTGGATAAATCCGGATACCTTAACTTTGAATTCATATATTTTTTGTTAATTCAAAAAATATATGAATTCAAAGTTAAGATAACTTCGGTGTTTACCGAAAGTTAAGATACTTTCGGTGTTTAATAGAAAAATTTTCAAAATTATATTATCCGTCTTCAATAGACTGTTAACCTATTAAGAACTATGAGTTTTATGTCAAAACTGTGTTTATTCCTTAGGTAGGATTTTTTTTAACAAAAAGTGCAAATAACCTGTTTTGCACCGTGGATAGAGTAAGGGTGAGTACCATTTGAATACATTTACCAGTCTACATTTGAAAATTTTTATTTACAAATGTATTTTTATTTACAAAAGTAAGAGAAACAATATGTTTCTAATTTTAGCGACAAATTTACATATAAAACATACTCTTCTTCTGAATTTGAACAAGCATCATGGCATACCTCTGATACATGCAACACTAGATCTAGCCTGCTTTTATTTGGAATTTGGCTATAGTTTGTTATAGAATATGAAGGCTTCATATTTTCTTCCTCTTCTGAAGAAGATTCTGTATTTTCCATACTTTTTTCCGCTTTTTCTTAACCTGCTTTATTTGTTTTTCCTCTTTTGTTTGCTTTTAAGCATTCCAGTTTTGTGTCAATGATTTCTGCGGTTTAAAAAGTTTTTTTTAGAAGTTTTATCATATTTTTTCCTGATATACCGGGTACTGATTGCATACCTCGATATCCACTTTTGTCCCATCATGACATGTTTTAATAAAAAATGGCATATCTACATTCAATTATACTGTAAAATATTGATTAATATATTAAAATATTTCTTAAAATTTAATGAATACAGAAGATTTTATATAATTACTTATCGGTAATGATTCTTTCTATATATGACACTATAGAATGGTATAAGTTAATCATCAAATCTAAATATTTCAGTATAAACATTTTAAAAAATTTCAGCAAAGCAGCTCGCGTGCAACGTCGATTCTAATTCAGTTCCTACTGCCAGAATCTTAATTAGAAGTAATTTGTGAATGTGAAATGGCTGCTAAATTTCAGTGATCATCATGGAGGTACAGGAGTACACACGGTTTTGTCCGATCTTCCAGTATAATTTTTAAAGCGATTTTTGCGTAATTTCCAGGATGTATTTCATAAATTTAATAAATATCATAAAATTTCCCACCTTTTCTGTTTTAGTTAATGATTTAATTATAGAGTCGTGTTACTTCACTGTTATAACAGTCTTTTAAAACTCATTGACTTTTAATCTCAATTATCTGTAGCCGTTTCAGTACGTTTTCAACGTCATCTTCCATACTCTCCTGGACGAATCCTTATCTTTTTTCAAGGATGTTTTCCAAGGACTTCTTGAGGATACGAGTCTAAATGTACGCTTTTACGTTTAGGGGAAATCGATAGTTCGGATATGATTTTGTGGTAGGTTGTTGCAATACCATCTCAAGTTACCATATAGTGAATTATCTTTACTTGACATTTATACATCACGCTCGTTCATTTGCCATTAATTCATATTTCTTCATTTTTTCATTTTCAATTGTTGTTAACAAATCTTGATTTGTGATCCTGATTTCAATAAGCCATACAATCTTTCTTTTTTTTTGTCATATATATTCGAGCCTATCGTGTTCAAGTTTATAGATGTTTTTATCCGGGTGTCAACTCTAATTTCCGCATCTTCATTTGCGATTATTTCTTAAACCGAGTAAGATTTATTTTCTTTGACCGCTTAAAGCTAAAGTTATTATATAAATGACGATGAATGCAGCGAACTAATTCATTACGCAATGAAAAAGCATTATTAATCAAATTTATCATATTAGACTGGCGATTATGCATAATGTTCGCTAAATTTGAATAATTAAGTACGTACAATTTATCATATTTACCACTACGAACCGGCGAGTATGCATAATCACCGGTAAACCTGATAAATTTGCAATATATTAATAAAATTTATCACTTTTACCGAAATTGTTGGTGATTATGCATAATCACCAGATTAATCACTTTTACTGTAACATATACACTTCATCCCAATTTACAATTTTATCGTCATTAATAAAACAACTTGTGAATAAATGTCAGACGTTATTAAGTTTATAATCCATTATCGTGACATTTGGTTGTAAATATTTCATTTATTTTTGAAATTATGAGGAAAAAAAATTATTAAAATCCAGAAAAGACATTTTAGGAGCAATGAATTTTGTGCATGAAACTTGCTTCTAAATTTTCACCAATTACAGGTATCCCTCCTATAAAACAGTTTCCTACAACACGTTTTCGCAATTAACACAATTTGAAAATTGCGGAAATCCTCATATAGCACGATACTTCTAAAACACGGTTTTTATTTAACACATTTAGAAAATTACGTTTACTCTCTTACAAAACAAAATATTTTCATTAATTTTTGTAAATCCATACTACGAACACATAATATATACATAAAATGCAATCATTGGGAAATACTTTCCTAAAATTAGTCATAAATGCAATTCGCTTTTGCCGTGAGAAGGACGATATGCAGTCTATTTTCGATTTCGATTTGAAATTGAGTTAACTGAATTAATTTTGAAATTGAGTTAATTATGACCATTGAATCGTTGGGAATACAAAATATTCAATTATTTTGTGTTCCCAACGATTAGTTCTTGGATAAAAATAAGTTTTTATTCTTCAATATAGGAATGTGAAAGAAAAGAAAAACATTTTTATTCATAAGTTTTTTTGGGGGCACATATTAAGGAATGCTTGTTTTCTAGTGGGTTGTAGTGGGTTAGATTACAGATTTTGTAAAGAAAACAGAAGATTTTTTATGAATGTACAAACTTTACATTCATAAAAAAGTTCAGAAAGAGAAGTTGATATTGTTAAAAAAAAACGTCCTCGTTTTAACGAAACAGTGGCAGATATAATTATTAAATGAATGTTATATACACTGTATGCTTTTTTTTATTTTGCTTTATGTATATTGTTTTTTTAGGGTCTTACGTATATATTTTTTCTTTCTTTATGTTTCGTGTTATTAATATTCTTAATAAAAATAAAGTTTCTTACTTATAATTAAAGATAGTTGTTTATTTTTTATTGGGTTTGGAATGTATCTCTCCTTTTAGTATTGGTTCTGGGTCTCATATAACATGGTTTTACACAGCATGTTGTTTTTCAGGAACCTATCTACTGTGTTACAGGAAGAATACCTGTATATATACACACACTATATATACACTATTTATACACTATACTATTTAATATCAAAAATTAGATTGGCATTTATTTTGAATAATCAATACATACATTATTTCACATTTTGACATAATGCTCATAATAATTTTTGAAAGGATATACAATATAACTTAGTTGGCTTTTTAAGATGATATTTCTTAATTTAATCAATTTATGCTATCTATAAAGATAGGTAGGAATATTAAAACTAATTTCAGCAATATAAATTCATCCAGAAATCATTTTATCAGCAATTCACATATCATCTTTATCAAACTAATTATTGGAATGGAAATTAAAGCAGTAAAAATTTCTTCTTAAAATGATTTTTTAGGAAAGTTAAGACAACTGTTAAAAGTTAATCAAAGACACACATAATATTGTGAATAGCAGAATCCAGTTTTTTAATATGATATCGGGATGCCATTGCATATATTGGAAAGCATATAATATCTCTGATAAAATGAATGAATAATATACTGATTTCAATGATGAAAATGATAGTACATAGACAAATTTTCTTTATGCCTCCTCTTTTCTCCCCTTTGTAGTATATAAATGTCTACTCAAATCCTCATTAATATATGAATAACTTTTTGTCAAATATAATGCCCAAATCTGTAGAATAATTCTGAATGATATATTGTTATTTAGAGTTGACAATTTTGTTTCAATATAACATATATTTAAGATTTACTTCATGTAAGAAATTTTATTATGATTTAAATATAAATTATCATCTTGAAACCAATACTGTAAAATGATACAATCAAACAGTAAATTCAAAACTAGCACAAGACTGCAAAAATTACTTTATCTGACAAATGTTTTCAATCCTTCTTCTAATTAGACCTGATGATGATCCTGTAGGAGGGTTGAAAACATTTGTCAAATAAAGTAATTCCTGCAGTCTTGCGCTAGTTTTGAATTTACTGTTTTACAGTAATGCAGAAGCAGAGAGATGCAAAAAATATGTTACAATTATTTATAAAAGTAATTATAGAATTAGACCAAATTTTAAAATTAGCAAAAACAGATGGAGGTATCAAAATCAATATTGAATTCATAACTGTAACTTATTGCTGTTTATATATTTCAATAAACTTAAAACAACAAACAGCACTAATTAGCAGTTAATTTGTTAAAAACTTTTTATTGCAAGTATTTTCAACACTTTATGCATCATCTTCAGACTATACATAATACACCAATAAATTTTTTTTGACACTGTATTTTTTCATCGGTATACAATGAAAAACAATGTCACTAGGAAGAAAGCAGGCAGAAAACTAATATTTAAGAGACCATCAACAGTTTTTAACTGATTTAGAAATGAAAAGGACCCCACAGAAGATAAAGAAAAATCGGGAGTTTACAAAATACCGGTAAATAATATGACAACCATGCAACAAAGAGCATATATTGAGGTAACAATGAGAACATTAGAGCAAAGGATAGAGGAACATAAAAGAGACATAGCAGGTGCAAAATTAAATATGGCCTAAACAATTGAAGCATATTCTAACAACTTAGAATATGCTTCAATTGGTCTCTTTCCATTATCTTAGATTAGATAATGGAAAGAGACCAAAATAATAAAATCCTTAAACAAAACATCACATGCCTTATTGGCTAAAACTATGGAAATAATAATAGTTAAGAAAAACGAAAATCTTTTGAAAGATAAGTCAGCGGTAGATTTACCTGCACCTTGGACGTACCTAATAAACAGGGCAAGTAACAAAAATATGCAGCTAAAACTGGGGCACATAATTTAATCTAATTAGTTATTAAAAATACCTTTTATTAACCCTCTATGTTTACATATGTATTTATTTTCCTTTTTTTTTTTTTTTTGTTATTTTTCTTATTTTACTTTCATTTTTTGTTATTTTTTTTGGTATTTTCTTATTTTATTTACATTGTTATGTAATCATAGTAACACAACATTTGTAGAACAATCTATGTATAATATTCTATATTTAAAAAATTCATTGATGTATTATGTATAGCCTGAAGATGATGCATAAAGTGTCAAAAATGTTTGCAATAAAAAGTTTTTAATGAATTAACTGCTAATTAGTGCTGTTTGTTGTTTTAAGTTTATTGAACATTGAATTAACATAATCAATAAATAAAAGAATACGAAATGAAGAATCTCGAGGTATGCCTCAGTTAATCAGAAATGATGAAATATTATTATTGTTTAAAGACAACATTCACAATATGAAAGATGATTTATAATATAGTGAATAAAAATCAATATTAAAATCATACGTTATTTATTTATAGAGAAACAAGTATAGAGACATCATCAAAAACATAAAAGTATCAATATATGTAGTAAACATATGTATCTCAAAATTTTGAACAACAAAGATTACTTGTTGAAATAAATTTATAGTAGTTGAAAAATTTTTGATAGTGTAACAATAATATAAGCTTCTCTTATTTTCAATTTGAAAATAGAGATGGAAGAATGAATTTTTTAAAGATATTCAAAAAGGAATCATCATTAGTAGATATGTGCAAACTATTTGAAACTCAAATGAAGTAGAGTTTCAAAATAAAACTCAACTGAAATCGAATTTCACAATAAAATTCAGTTTAGTTAGATTCAAATTGCAGTATTATCCATATAATCTAGCATTTTACACTGGTACTTTACAGTTTGGCTTTTCCCATGTTTTAATGCTTTATAATTCAGCATTCTGTTACTTTGATATTTTTACATTCCAACACATTAAAACTTAATCATAAATATCAAAGATCACTATATTTCCATTTAATGTTAAATGATAACATATAGAGTAGCAGCCATCATGTTTACTTAATAAAAAAGATCAATTAACATTTCCAGTTTCATTTGTGAAGCACATGGTAAATTAATATCTTTGAATTTATTTAAATCTGTATACTCACATATATCAATAAGTTTTTAATGAAAGAAATGAGAAGAAAAAAGATATTTTTGAGAATAAATATGGTTGATCTCACTGCTACTATAGGATGTGCTATTAGCACAAAGAGGACACAATTTGATTGCATTATATATATTTTTGATCTTAGTTGTGCAGTATCTAATATTTAAATATCTACAAAAATATTAATTTATATACAATTATACATATTCACATATTTCTTAGCAAAAAAAATAAGTATGATGATTTTTAGGATTTTAAGATTTAGATCTAAATATAGTAGCTGGCATGAAGATATGATGGGTAATGTAGTGTGATTGAGAAGAAGAATCCTGCAATCTTATCAAAAATTTCAAGATTTTTCACTATCTTGCATATAAGCCAACCAAATTCCTTTCTTTAAGATTTTTTGGAAAAATTTTCAGCTTATACACAAATGTACTAAAATATACTTATTGAAGTTCAAAACTGCTAAAAACCTCACTTAACAAGAATTAGAATATACTGTTAATAAGCACTTGAAACAGTAGGATAAAATACACAAAGTTTATTCAACCAGAGTACTTTCGGTTACAGTATAACCATTTTCAGCAGTTTCTGACATTCAGATTCTATTATAGAATAATATTCTATAATAGAATCTGAGATTCTATTATTCTATAATAGATTCTATTATAGAATAATAGAATCTAAATATCAGAACTACCAAAGATGTACTGTCAGGATTGTCTGAATGTACTGTTCAATACTAAAGATAAAAATAGTTAATAAAAAATTATATGAAGTTTATTTTTAAATTGGTCTTGTAAATGACTTTTTGCTGCACTGCTATGGCAATACAGAGCAACCAACAACAGAAAGCAGGTTTCAATTCAGAACAAATTTATAGAGTTCTGCTTAGTATAAGTTTAAAATTTAAATAATAATTAGAACAAGAATATATAAGCATGTTAGAATTAAGTTTAATTATTTTTTTCCATCAACTGAGAGGGTTGAACAAGCCAAAAACATTAATGAGTTATATAAATTTTTGTTTTTGTTTATGTTGAATAAATTGTAACCTTCTGAAGGCTTTTATTTTTTCACTTATGGATATTTACATAGCAAAGACATGATATCCATAAATGAAAAAATAGAAGCCTTCAGAAGGTTACAATATTTACCTAAAAATAATGAAGTTCCTGATTCTAAGTTCATTAATGTGATTACTTTCCTCAACTACTCAACTACAAAACACTCTTCTCAAAAATGAAACATTTACAAATCTTAGAACACAAATTTTTGGCATTGTTTTATTATATAGTCTAGAACTAATTTGAAAATTTTGTCACACCATTTTAAAGACACTAATAAATAAATATATGTATATATATTATGATTATATATTCTTATAAATTTGAATTCTGTTTAAAATTTTTCATAAGAAAAAAATTTTCTGCTTACCAAGAGGATGATCAGCTAAATTTGGAACCATTTTAACTGTTAAACTTTTACTATTCATAACTGATCCTTCTATACGTACATAATTTCTTGGTGGTCGCACTTCAAGTTCATTAAAATCTTAATTTTAAAAAAATTAAGTGAAAGAACATAATTTGTTAATTTTGAATTATAAAAATTCAAAAAAAACTTTAAACATTTTATATTTTCCTCAATAATTAAATTCAAAAATGAGAATAAATAAAATATTTTTGCTCATAAGAAAAGTTATCAATTAAATTATTATATTATAGTACAAAGTAATATATAGCATTATTATATATAAATCCACTATCATATTATTCAAATCAGAAAAATAAAATGAATCAATGCATAGAAAGGGAACATTAAAAAATATTCTTATTAAAATTATGTTTTAAGGTTCCTATTATATATATATTGATTCTTTTATTTATTTTTTACTTTCTAAGTTAAATATTGATATATATCCATTACATTATTTATTAATATTGATTAATTATTAAGAGCAGGGAAAAATACAAAAAAATAAATAAAATATTTCTTTTCAATTTAAAATAATTTTATTGAAGTGCTTTTGATCCTCTGGGTCCTCTTCACCAACTGATACAGAGCAATGTAAACTTTAGAACACAGTTTAGAACTCAATTCAAAATGAAAATTCAAACAGTATTTATGGCAACAAGTTACATAATAAATATTCAAACATATAAAACATATTTAAACTAAGTTAGACATATAATATATAATTTAATTAAATTACTAAATAAATTTATAGGAAATAAATAATTTAATTTATAAAATTTATTAAAGCATTACAGTTGCTAAATCTAAATTTTTCTGTTTGGTGTAATGCTTCATTACACCATGCTTATTAGATTTGGCTCAGTTGTATTTATGCTATTATTTTTCATTGTTTTATTCTTATAAATTTCAAATGCTTCTGCAAACTTCCTTTTACTGGATCCTGGATTGTCTTTAATAACTTGACAGTCCACATGGC
>WUQG02418415.1:0-15445 GCA_011317285.2 Androctonus mauritanicus | reverse complement strand
AGTTATATTTTTACATAAGGAACCTCGGGCTACATTTTTACTCAATAATTGATGTCTTAATATAGATATACAGTTTTTTCTTTATGTTGTTAACTCTCTTATATATGAACAGACCTAAAAAGTGTGATTATATATTTAAAAAAAAAAAAAAAACTGTTTTATTTTAGAGTATCTAACCTTCGCCTGATTACCGCTTAAAAACACTTGTGTCTAGTTTTTAATTTTATTTTTAAAGTTGATTGTAAACAGTTCAGCTTATTAGCCAACTGAAGGACGTTTTATTAAATTTTTTTTCTTTTTCTGGTTATATTATTAGATACTAAAATAGAATTTCTCTCTCTAATCGCGCTTTTTAAGTAAGATATCTAAGTAAAGTGAGTGAGTTGTTTTGAAGAGTAGCCACTGGAATGTTGGAGGAGGAAAGTGCTTAAAGGTCAAAAGTAAAAGATCCATTTTACTTACGATCTTTGACACCGGGTGTATAATACGATCCCAAGTAGAATAAACTGAAACATTTTCTAATATGACGCGTGAAGGTTGGAGATGGGGAGGATAGAGAACAAAAATATTCAAAGAGGTCGGAGATCACAGGGCAATGGAAAGCAACCTATGGTTTGCTGCCGTTGTAAAATGAAGTGTCATTTATATCAATCAGTTCAGTCGCTTCGCAGGACAAGCGATTCAAATGTTCCAAGAAGAAAGGCGAAACTCAAAGGGCAACGATCGCAGGGCAATCAACAGTTGCTGCTCTTTTCCTCTCTAAAAACGGAGTGCCGCTCGTATTAAGGATCACTCTCTTTGTTGCCAACGTTTCGCTTGGTATCTACTTACTCACTTCATGCATATTGATGAAATATATATCAGAACTTTTTTAGTTTACATCCAAAAAAAAAAGATCTGCTTAACGATATCCATTACGCGGTCACAAACGGATCGAGTAAAGGTTAACAGAAGCCCGGAGCTAAACATTTCAGAGGCCCCTTTTTCATCGCGTAAAATGACTATTGTCCAGGAAATCCCTTAATTATTAACTCCAGCATCTACGGGGCCCCTTGTGTCATCACGTCGATTACTCATGGTTTTTTCCTTCAATTCCTTTGCTCGTTGGAGATGTAGAGGCATACCATCAGTTAATACAGCATTATAGACTCTTATATACACAAAATGAGCCTTTCTGGATGTATAATTTCGCGAAAAAATAAAAAAATGATTCGATATATAAAGCGCCTATCAATCTATAATTATTTTCACAGTTTTATAATGCGATATAATTTGGGATGTATTGCTTGTTTGGAGATGTAGAGGCGTATCATCAGTTAGTACAGCATTATAGACTCTTATATATACAAAGTGACCCTTTTCGGCTGTATAATTTCGCGAAAAAATAAAAAAATGATTCGATATAAAGCGCCTATCAATCTATAATTGATTTCGCAGTTTTATAATGCGATATAATTTGGATGTATTGCTTGTTTGGAGATGTAGAGGCGTACCATCAGTTAATACAGCATTATAGACTCTTATATATACAAAGTGACCCTTTTTGGCTGTATAATTTCGCGAAAAAATAAAAAATGATTCGATATAAAGCGCCTATCAATCTATAATTAATTTCACAGTTTTATAATGCGATATAATTTGGGATGTATTGCTTGTTTGGAATTTGCTTGTTTGGAGATGTAGAGGCGTACCATCAGTTAATACAGCATTATAGATTCTTATATACACGAAATGACCCTTTTTGGCTGCATAATTTCGCGAAAAAATAAAAAATGAATCGTTATAAGGCGCCTATCAATCTATAATTGATTTCGCAGTTTTATAATGCGATATAATTTGGATGTATTGCTTGTTTGGAGATATAGAGGCGTATCATCAGTTAGTACAGCATTATAGACTCTTATATACACGAAATGACCCTTTTTGGCCGTATAATTTCGCGAAAAAAATAAAAAACGAATCGATATAAAGCGCCTATCAATCTATAGATAATTTCACAGTTTTATAATGCGATATAATTTGGAACATGTTGTGCCAAAGGTGTATAACTTATTCAAAAATGGCCTTTTTATTTTTATTTTTTTTCAATTATTCTAAGCAAATCTGTTATTATCGTTCTTATAGATAACTAATAAGATACGGAGATAATTACCTTTACTCGACTATGAAAAAAAAAACGCTCTATTGTTTTGTAACCAGTTATTTTGTTTTCCTCTTCATCGAGAGAGTCAATTCTTCCTATACGAGTGTCATATATAGATATATATTGGAGTGGTATTTAGTTTTTCAAATGTGTCACATTTTTTTCCGACTTCGACAGCGTTTCGGTAGGACACGAGTACGAAAACAAATCGATTGTTGGAGCTATTAAGTGGAAGAAATAATTGCTAGACTCTTCTACGTCACATTCGCCACTTGCGTCATCAGTAAATGTGAAAGGGCAGACTGCAGGAGAGTCGCCTACGTGACTCCTTCCATTTCAAACGAGTTTACTACACAAAAACTACCAAAATTATAAAAAAAAAGAAGAAGAGAGGGAGAGCTAGAGCGATAGAGAGAGAGAGAAGAGGGGGTAAAAGAAACAGAAACCTAAGTCAAATAAATATTTACACAACGCAAACAATTATCTTAAAATATTTAAAAGTTAACTCCGCTGGTTTTTTTTTTTTGGTGATGAATTTTTAAAGAATATTTTGTTGGCGAACTTATACTTTCCGGTTTACTACGTGATTCTTTTGTGATGTTTACTGTTAAAGAAGGGAGGTAGAAGGTCGTTAACTAATTAAAAACAATAAATAAATAAAAAAAACTATCATAATATAATTTTTATAACCAGTTTAATATGTAAAAAAAAAGGAAAGAATATAAAACAATTCTTGAGAGTAATCAATAAGTTTGATGAATTGTAATGGATCTCGTGTTACAAATGAATCAATATTTAAGACGTGAAACACAAAGTTGCGCTCCATATTTTTATTTTTTCTAAATCAATATAATCTTAAATAGTTTTTCATAATTCTAGAATCGTATTCTAATTTCTAACGGGTAAAAATTGCATTTTTTCCTCCCTTTTTTCCTAATTATTATAATATTAAATCGTCTTAGAAAGACAGTTCTAGACGTAACGATTTTCTATATAGGCGTTAGTTAAAAATGGATTTCGAAAGCATTATTAATTAATAAATATGAAAGAATTTATTATATATTCTTCTCCGAGTAAATTTTTGATCTTAAATAACTCAAAAAAGTGATCGAATATCGATTGGATGGCGAGTTATTAATTTAAAAATGCGTGTCACATAATTTTAAATTTGCTACGTTTCCGCTAAAAAAAAAAAATGGAAAAAAATTCGATGGAATTGGTGGCGATTTAACATTTTCAAAAATATCTGTAGAGGTCTAAATGAGTAGATTCTGATTGAAAATGCAATTTATTACTTTATTCAATTCTCTATTCGCTTTATACGTTTAAATCCTCTCCTCTTTCTCTCTCTTCATTTTTTTTTCCCCTCTTCTTAGCAAGACAAGATTCTGCATCGTCTCATTTTCCTTTCTGAATTTTTTATGTTGCCACTCTTATATAATAAGTTTCTATTTGACTACCATCTGCTATTAATCTTTGTTTTGAAAAATCGCATTCCTTCTGTCAACAATAAATTCTCAATTATCGGTTGTTGTACTCACCTTTTGCATGAAGTCGGCCTGTGACAGTTGTTATTTATACAAAGAAACAAAACGTTTTTATGCAATTACTCTCACTCTTTTTTTATTTTTTAAATGCGTTCTGCAGCTAATTCTTTTTTATACTTCTCGATATAGAATTTGTCTGTTTGTATGCCCGAGGTATTATCGTTATATCGCCCGCAACTCTACCGCCAAAACTATCTTGTGCAATAATCAGTTTCTCTCTTCTTTTATGGCATTTCTAAAGGCAAATATGATGTAAAAATTTCTCCATTCTTCACTTATTTTCTTTTCTTTGCATACAATAACTTTCTATTTATATTTACTCCATCCTTTTTTTTTAATATATTCAGTTTTATGTATTTTTATAGATGATAACAACCGTGCGGACCACCTACAGAAGAAAGCATTTCTATGGACGATTTCCTATAAAATAAAATAATAAAAAAAAAATGTTATAAAACGGTAGTATACGATATTTTTCACCTAAAAAAAAGACAGCTTTTGACAAGTTTTCTCTTTTAATATAATTGATAATAACTCTTTTTTTACAATGTTATAAAGCCCATCGTCTAGAATGTAATATAATATCGAAATCGCAAAATATTAAAAACAAAAGATAGAGCAGTCCGAAGAAGATAATTTATGTTTAGAAGATTTGAGAAACTTCGACTTTATCTTCTTTCCTAAAACGATCTCCTCTCCAGCAAGATAATGTTACAAATCCCTCAATTTACTGACTGAAAAATCCATTGGAAATGATTTAGTTTCAGATTTTTCTCTCTCTCTCTCTCTCTTTCTCAATTTTTTTTTCTTTATAACTTATTACTTAAAATTATGTAGATAGTTTCCATGTTTTAACAATTTTTTCTGCTATTTATTATCCGTTAATCTCGTAAATTACTTCCATATAATTGGCCTAAAAGTTCATTAGCGAGAATTTATGGATAAAAATGATTGAAGTTAGATTTCGCGTTTTTTTTATTTAACGTGCTCTTGTATATATATATAATTCTTCAGGAAACGTGAGTGTTAGATGATTAAAAACATATAATCTATGTCAGAAAATCTATAACACGTGTAATACATCGGGCATTAACTCAAACGCATGTTAGCAATATATCGTGAGCTCATTAACCGAAACCATATTACTATTATGATTATTAAACTGAAAAATTTGATAGATTTTCTTTTTTTTTCCGTTTAAATGGTGTTTCCGAAAATAAAAATAGAAGTTGTAAGCCGTAGTAAACTCTTTTGCATCGAATCATTCGCGTAATCACCTAAAGTACTACTTAAAACGTTATTTACTTTTACGTTAAGCAGAGCGATTTCATTACATTCGGAGAACAAAACAAAAACCGAAAAAAAAACAAAAATTGTTAAAATTAAATGTGATATCCGGTATAATGCATAGAACCTAGAAACAATAGATTCTTTCTACAATACAATGAACTTAAAAAGCAAAAAATAAAAAAAATGAATAAAATAAACTTAACCAATTGTAAAGATCCAATTTTATTACTTTAACCTTTTACTAGCAGCGTTAAAACGAAATTTAAAAAATATTTTAAAACAATAAAACCACTAAATAATTAAAATTTAAACGACTAGAAATATTTCGTTTTACGCATATTTTCTGATGATGTCTATGATTATAAAAAACGTGTTTACACCTGTCCAAACATGTTTCATAATCGTAAGTTTTTCGGTTTGTTTTAAACGGTTCCGAATTCGTTTTAATTAATTAAAAATAGAAGATAAATAAGTTAATTTATAAACGACAATAGAGAAAACAACTAAAAAAAAACTACGTTAGATATTAAAACAAAACAAAAAAAAACTAAATAAATATTTTAAATGCAAACGGACTGTTTTATTCTAATAAGATTATATCCTTCATCTTTTATTTTAGTTTAAACAATTTTAAAAATACGTAAGATTAAAGGAGAGAAGAAATATGAAGAAAATAAAAGACTAGAGAACTGAATGGATCAACAGAAATTTAATGATGACAAATATGAAACTGGACAGAAACCTTAAAAATGAAGATAAATCTTGTAGATGGGAATACGCAGCTAAACGCATACACCCACTCTATCAGTTTTCTATATGCTTTGTAGATCTTGTTGTTGCTGTTTTTTTGGCTTTCTTATGTTTTAAAAATCGTTCCGAAACCAAAATAAATTTTCTCTAATACGTCAGTTTTTAAGTAAACACAACGTTTCTGTCGGAAGATCGATGCATAAGTTCACACTTTCCATTGTTGTTTGATGGAGTGAATAGGCAACCCAACATATACACGAAATCAAACAGAATTTCGTTAGTTACCTATTTCTTTTCCTCTTTTCTTCATTGGAAATAGTAATAGGATGTTCGAATGGCCTTCCATCTGTCATTTCGCATAGAGAGTCACCATGATAAAATTGAGACTTAGCAAATATATAGAATATAAGGTTTCCTTCCAATAAATCGACGAAACGGTATTTTACAAGGAAGTGAAAATAGGAGAATATTTTTATTACTGCAAAAAAAAAAAAAAATTCTCCTATTTTCATCTTCTGGAGAAAATGAACGGAAATACGTTGGCTAACATTCGTTTTCATAATAGAAAAACACTCGAAAGACTTGATCAAAAAATTCTTTTAAAATTATAAAAGAATTATTACGATTAAGATAACATCATTAGAAGATATCACGAAGGCCTATTCTAATTTAAAATTTAAAAACCGGGAACAGATAGACCTGGCCTTTTCGGAAACCAGGCTTTATCTGGGCCTGGCTTTAAAATTTTAAAACTAGGCCAGATCTATCGTGTCAGTGATTAAGCTTAAAAGTTTCAAGCCTTAAGACGACATAACAGAGCCCGAACTCCTTGTTTTTGGCCTTTTAATAAAGCGATCTTTTGCACTTCCTTAATTTAACTCGGAACCTCAATAAATATAGATCTGCCCTTGTTTAAGGTTTCAAAAAACCGTAGATTTATAGAGTTCTACATGATTAATTTTGTACGACCAATTCATCAAATTATGAAAAAAATCGATCAAAGAAATAACGAAACTGTGTCATAAAAGAAAGATTATGTATCCTTTGAACAGCTTACGATAATAAGATTATTCAGCTTAAAAAGGTTATGCATACTTTAATAAGCGTTGAAATTAGTAACATAAAAAAAAAACATTATTGAACGATTTATTATAGTTAGAAACATTCATCAATATTATAAGACTTGAATGAATTCCCTTTAAGAGTTATATAGCTTAGAAACAAGGTTATGTCAATCTTCAAGAATGCTATACAAACATTCATTCAAAGTTAGTCTAACCTTATGTTTGTATAGGTTTATATAAGTCATTTAACATATATATATAAGATAAAATTATCAAAAAAGAGGCAAAATCATGAATATGTGCTTTAAATCTAACAGGTAATTTTTAAAAGATATTTTAAAAAAATAAACTGAAATCCGATATGTGCCTAAGAAGGCTATCATCGGATTTTAACATCCTTCCTTTAAGCTTTTTTTAGAAATTATTTTGATTTGAATGATGAAATATCTAAGTAGAATATTCTATTTTGAGTATCTAGAATGGACTTCTTAAATTTCGAACATTCGATCCGTTCTTTTACGAATTTTTGATTTCGATAATCACATTTTGGTTTACACGGGTATGAATTACATTCTTTATAGATCATGGAATACTTCACGTTGACATCATTATTTATATAAAGTAACAGCTTCAAGTTTTCTTTGGCATAAGATATTCTGTAGAATTAGGTAACGATATATTTTTACCACAATATGAAAAAATTTTCCCGATTTGTTTTAACTAGAAAAAAAAAAAGAAATTATACTTTTTATGTGCGTATTTATAGCAAAAATATCACGGTGATGTCCGAGTAAATCATTTGTAGAGTCTTCCTTTTCGGAACAATTTAAAATGGCAACAATAGAAATGAGAAAAAATACCCTCCCCGTTCCGAAAATTTAATATCCAAATGCGAATATAATTCTGAGTTTATAAATAATTAAATCAAAAATAGACATCGTATACAATGGCGAAAAATTTTTCCTTGTTTGTTATAGATAGTTCTCTTTTCTAGAAGAAAAGGGGAAATATAAAAAGAAGACATTCTCCTGCTAAATTGTATCATATGTAAAAATTTAATTAAATGATTTTATTCTTATTATCTTCTTAATGAAAAGCATACGCAGAACTAGACACATACCATTTGAATATTGACAGCTAGTCAGGGAAGAAATAGATAAATCAAAAGAAAAGGCAAGAGATAACATTGTTAAAGGAGTTAATTTCGGAACATTAAAAAAAGAAAAAAAAATTCTAGTAAGATAGATCTATTTGTGAAAGGAATTTAGAAATAAAAGAATGGGGGATTTTAAAGAAAGATAATCGAAAGTTTTCTGACACTATCATATTTTTGGGTCAATGCACAGTAACCTTGAAGCGTTGTAGACATGTTTGTGAGAAAAACAAAAGTTGCAAGATAGACGATGCGTTACATTGTTACAGCCATTCGCAGGTAAGATTTAGTATGCTTCAAACGTAAATTCGTTCCCCCCAAAAATGCTAAAACCTGTTTCCTGACAGAGAAATTAGAAATTCTAAAAAAAATTATACATAAGTTCACCTCTACGATTTGTATCCAATGATTGAACTGTTTCAGAATTATTTTAAGCAATCTGGAGTCGAAAACTTTGAAAGACGTTATAAAAATTTATGAGTTATTTATTAAAAAAAAGGCAGTATTTCGTTATATATAAAAATTTTTATTAAGCGTTTATCCTTTCATTCTTAATTTATTGCTTATAACAGTTCAAAAATACATCAAATGCAGTTTAACGTTTGCTCATTTTTTTCGGTTACATCTTTAGCATTTTTTTAGGATTCCCGAAAAAAAAAATCAAATTAGAAAAAAATTATTTACGATTATCATTTTATTAGATGATGATTATAAGAATTGAAACACGATTTAAAATAAATATAAGTTCTGGTAATATTATTTGAAAAATGATTTTAATGCATTTAAACTGTAGTTGTGGTAATAGAATAATCCGAAAACTTTAATCGCTTGGCAACACTCCAGAAAACTTACGAAGTAAAATTTTTCTACGAGAATATCTAAATTGTTAATTTTTTAAAGACAATTTCCTCTATCCGAAAGCAAAATTAATGATTTAATTAAATTAAAATAAAAAAATAAAACGTTAGATAAATTCAACGTTTCTTATCTAGACCGAAACACTTTTTTAGATATTTTACATGCGAAAAGAGTTTGAGAGTTTTAAAAATGTCCGGTGTTTCTGCTCTGATGTCTTATGTCTGCGCTTAATTTCACTATTAAATCTGGATGATGACAATGTGTAGATCTTAGGAATCAACCATAACTAATTGAGAAATTAATGGATGATAGTTATAGATTAACTGCGAAAATACTTGTTCACTGTAATGGAATAATGAATAATATTTGAGGAAAAATTGCATGCAAAATTTAAATCATCCGGAATAAAAGCTTCAATATCAAAATATAAACTAGTTTGGAATACTTTTTTTTTTTTTAAGGATTCGGCGAAGAATGTCGAGATTCCGAGAGATACAAGTTTTATAACCCCAAAATTTAACAAAAAGAATAAAGTTGATATAAGAGTATCACCGAAATCCACTGTTTCTATTTACGTTTAATAAACACGAGGAAGATTAACAAATTTAAATATATATATTTTGCATCATTTATCACCTTCTTGGACTTTAACCATTTTTATCGCGATCATATCAGAATGTTTTAAGTTTCGATGAGGAAAAACATCTGGAAAACATAATGAGAGGGATTATTATAGAGATGAAAATTATCAGATACTCGCAAATGTCGATACTATAAGTGAAACCAGTTGTTTTAATCTAAAATTTTAATTTTTTACTAAACAATATAAGCGGATTTCGTTTTAACGTTTAAAAATATTTGGTTTTTTTTCTTTTTAATGTGACACACTATATCGGCACTTTATACTTTTATCATACATACCGTAACTATAAATTTTAATATATTATCAACAAATGAATTTTATCCAGTTTAGCAAATCGATGAAAAATGCGATCTTATCAAATTTAATTTAATAACATAAAATAAATATGAAAATTTTATATAATTTTATAATTAAATTTAATAATATATCTATGAATATTTTATTTATATATTAAAAAATTTAAAAAAAAAATCTGAAATGATTTTAATGCATATTTCGTCCACTAGATAGAAGCACTAGTATGACTCTCAAATGCTCACGGAAACAAGATGGATGTACCACGAGCTGATTTTCTTGGCCAATATAAACTAATTTCTAATAAATTAAAGAAGTGAGTCGATTATTTTATAATCTAAAATAATTTAGCTAAATGAACGTTTATTTATTAAGAATGCTCCAGTAATATAACGAAGCGGTCATATGATGTGCAGTTTTATTCGTCATGTGATCGCTTTTTATGATGTTTACATCATTACTTGATACATGTGATATGCATTTGCATCTTAAATTTAATGACTTTAAACATAGTTCTATAACTTCTAGTATTTTTAAAATTATAGAAGTTTATTTTAATAGTTTAAGAATGATAATAATTGCTTAATATCATTTATTACACTAATTTATGTTGTACGTGTTTATAAAATATGTATTGTATATAATTTATTACTCTAAAAATTGAGTAAAAAAATAAATTTCTTCTTTCCCTTATGGAAGCAGAATGATGTTTTTGCATTGAATGTTTTTATGCTGCTGTTTATAGATTTTTGTCAGATGATTGATATGTAAAATACAGAAACATTTTAATTGGCATAAGATTTATGCTCCTAGTAACATTACATAAGTTGAATTTACTTATATAAATTATTATCTAATAATTATTTTAATAAGAACATTAGTGTACTATACTTGTATTTTATTACTTATTTTTTCAAAGGCAAATGATTTAAATAATGTTATGCTTAAGCATACATATTATTTATTATATAATGCACATGTGTAGTTTATATCATATTACAATATATGATAATTTTTATTATCAACAGTTAATTATTAATACTAGCATTAACTGTCATTACAGTAATATCATAAGCATTGTTGTGATAAATACTGTAAAGTTTTAGTACTGTGCAGCATGTTAAATCATAAAAATGATTTTTTAAAATATTTTGCATGTCAAAATTTTTTACATAAAGTTACCTAAATCAGACTTATATAGTCATGAATTCCTGTAAATATGAATGATGTGAGAATTGCTGTTGCTAATATTTAAGCATCAATATTCAGCTTACTGGAGTATTTGCAATAATTGTATTACCGTAAGCACTGGTTATATGTTGTTGTTCGTGAAATAATTAGACCAATATGGTTGTAATAATTCAGTCATATTGGTATTCTTACAAAATAAATTTTCCATAAATTTATTGTTAATGTAAAATTTAAAATTTTATATTAAACTCTATGTAATGATTCATCATTAACTTGCTCTTGATATAGATGCTGATTCCATGGAGGCAGTCATCTCTGTAGAAATTTAAACGTGGGCAAATCATGTTTTCACGGTTTGTCCATATATTTAAACATGTTTTCCATGTTTAAATACTTAAATTACTTACTTACATATTTCCATGTTTATTTTTACTTAACAGTGCAAAAATTATAATGAATGTAAATAATCATTTAATATCAAAATGACTGTTCATTTTTATATAATTTTTTGTGAAAAGCTATAAAATATTTGGATATTAATTCATCTCTGTGATAAAAATTAAAAGTTGGTACCACTGGCTCTTCATAAGTAGAAAATAAATCAGCTTATTGAAAAGCCAATTTATCAATTATTTTTAATATAAGTAGTCCTTGACCTACTATAAGGTTTAGTTTGAACTCACTTTCATAAATCGGAGCAGTCAGAAATTGAAAATGTCCAAAATTTATAGTTTCCATTAATCTTTATTAGGACACACTACATTATTGCAATAAACATAATGAATACAAAACTACAAAAACTAAATAGGAAAAGAATGTTTTTGGTATATCACTCCATTACGCTTAGACTGATATGCATGTGACTTGCATTGACCAATTACAGAATTTATCACTGTCATAATTATGAATGGACATAAGTCAAAGAAGACTTGTTTTAATTTCCATGCTGTTTTTAGATATTTTTATCATATAATTCGATGATGGATTTTTCATGATTTTAAGTAATGGAATTTAATTTTCCTATGAATATTCATTTTGATATTAAATGATTATTTACATTTATGTTAATTTTTGCACTGTTAAATAAAAATAACTTTGAAATCTATAATTAGACCAATATTGACAATCAATTTGATATTCATTAAATTGATTGTCATAATCCAAACGTAAGCCGAACAAGCACTAACTCCCCCTGGCGAATAAATTTGGAATAAACTGTCAAGAATTTAAATCTGGGAGCTGTTCAAAAGCACTTGCATCTAAATCGTTAGATGACATGGACAACTTATTAGTTAAAATAGCTTCTGACAATTCCTACTTTTTAATAATACTTTCTTAACAATTATTCAGCTCTTGTAACAGGAAATAATTTTATTACTGAAATGTTTTTGTCTTAACTTTGAGGCCCTCATCAGTACACAAATCTTTTTTTTTTGTACTGAAAGAATACAAAAAGAGTTTGTGTACTGATGAGAGCTTCAACGTTAGACTGAAAATGTTTTAGTAATAAAATTATTTCATTGTTACAAGAGCTGAATAATTGTTAAGAAATTTATTAATTGCCTGGTTATCAGTAAACCACTGTATATCATTTATGTTATTATTATATATTAGAAGAAAGTATTGAGATAATTATAGAGGGATATTGACGTTTCATTTTTGCTTATGTTAAAGATACCTCTAAATTATTTTAAGGGGAAGTGCAACCCTCAAATAATTTCAGTATCCCAAATTGGTATTTGTGTTAGTAGATAGCCAAATTGTAAAACAATTGTTTTTTGCTTGGACTCTGTGTTTGCTTTCAGGTGCCATAATTCAAAATTTTTTAAAGGGATTCAGACCATTATATTTGTGATGAAATTTAACAGTACTGTTAAATTACCATTGTGGAATTCAATAAAGTTACTAACTAACTCAAATTGATTATATAAATATATAATATTCAAATTAAGAAAAAGGAGTTTCTTTTATTAAATTTTTTTGATCAAAGACCTCCTCTTGTTAAAATTTAAAGAAATTTTTGTACAATTGATACATTATTTATAACATATTTCGTTTGCTGATTTGTTGATTAAGAGTTTTTAATTACAACTATATATTATAAACTTTTATAACTTGTTGTTTCTTAGTAATAAAGAGCCAGTTAAGAATCTTAATACATATGTACCTAAAATTAGATTTAGGAATCTGTAGGTAGCCTGACTTATATAATTTTTGACTTAGGTTTGACCAGGAAGCATAGTATATTACGTAACTAGGGTATTACCGTATATATTTAAAAAAACTAATATACAATAAATTTTGTAATTTGTTGTTAATGGTAATGACATTAGAACATATATATATGTGACTAATTTTTATTGCCTTCCATTTAAGAAAATACAGTCTTCTATATTTGATAAATATTGTTAAATTTAACAAATTCTTTTATCGTTTTTTTAAACAGAAGTAATGCCTGCCAGTCATGGTGATATGTTTCAATGGATGCCAAAGGAGCATATGTGTGTTCTTGTTTATTTGGTAAATAAAAAATTTTGTTATTTAACAATTTAATAAAATTTTCAAATTTTGAATTCAATAATTATTATTTAGGTTACTGTTCTTCATTCAATGCAAGCTGGATATATGGATAAAGCTCAAAAATATACAGACAAAGCTTTGATGCAGATTGAAAAATTAAAAAGTAAGATTTAATGCAGTGTTAATAATCTCTATATATCTTGCAAATTACATTTTATTCAGGTCCTAAGTAAGCTAGTTTTATTATTGTTTGTCTCTTCTGAATCATTTTTATATTTTATTTTGTGGACCTTTTTTCTTCTTAAAATGGAACGTGAATTTACTATATGACTTTTAAAATTTATATATCCCTTCCAGAAATGACCTTTAGCAAAACTTTCAGCAAACCTTTTAAGAAAATTCAGTATTTATTTTGTTACTTTTCTAATTTATAAAAAAATTTCTTTTGGTTGTGATGATTTATTATTATTATTATTATTATTATTATTTTTTTTTTTTTTTAATAAAATTACATTTTACAATGTTAAAACAAGAAACATTAAGAAAATTATTATATTCATATGAATATTCAAAATAAAACCATTTGAAGTAACAGTATTTTTGCAACTTTGCCATCCACATTTTTTCAATATATACCTGTTTGTGGCTGTTGACATCTATAGTCAGTCATGACCTACTTGGCACTGGTGGGCCATTGATGTGTATACGTATCAATGAAACCAAACAAATGTAAAAAAATTAAATCATGATTTAATTAATCCTGCTATACTGTGAATCTGTTTATTAGTTGATAATATCCTCTTTGGACAGTGATTCCCAAATTTTTTCAGTTGCTGAAAAATTTTTTGCAATTGTTGTTTTGAATGGAACCTCTAGATAGAATTTGGACTTTTTTTTTTTTATCCCATCTTGCTGATTCTGTAATTTAATATAATTCATTTTCCAATTTGGGAATGACAAAATTTCAAAAATATCATTTATAAGTAAATGTTGAATTTTTGTACAAGGCTGTAAAATGCTTAAAACTGAAAAAATATTATAGATAAAAATTTATTTTAACAGAATTAACCATTAAGATATATTTTTGTTATTAGAATCATTTATTTTTTTCAAATTAAAACGCAAACTCTGGCTATTCAGACTCTTTCTCTCTCTCTCTCATTAAAGGGCTGTAACACTTTTGTTACTTTGTTGTTACCATCTGCTTTCTGACTAGGTTGATGCAATAACCATTTGTGGGCTAATTAGAGAGAGATAAAGAACATTATAGCTGTTTATATATGAGATGAGACCATTTTTATATATGCTAGGATTTTTTTTGATGTAAATTATAAAATTTATAAAAAAATACAGCTAAAAACTATGCAAATGAAGTAAGAATTAAGTTAATAAATATGAAATATTTTAAAGAAATTATGTAATTTTTTTAATAACTATATCACATACTTTTATTAAACAAAAATTACTTAGTGCTTGGTTTTTTTATAAATTATTTTTGAAACTATGGTTCAAATTTCTTCATTCATGGAATATTTTGTTCAGAAAATATGTTGCTATCTAAAGATATCAATTATTTTTTTGCATGGCTTCAATCTCATATATATGGAACAAAAATTTCAAAAGCTTTAGACAAAAATTGAGATATGATTTTAATATTTTGTATATTAATTAGGCTCTAATTGATGATAGCAAAAGGATTAAAAAATCAAATTCTATTACATATGTAAATAGGGTTTGTTTACATATTTGGAAAAAACAAACACTACCATAATTATGTTCATATTAAGATAATTTTTAAGCCCTTTAGGAGTAACGAAAGCATTTTTGAATAAATTTTAACTTTCTATAGCTGAAGAATAACAACAAGATAAAAGTAGTATAGTCTGTCCAAGTTAGTTGTGTGGGAAAACGTCACAACTGGAACAAGTTCATTTACAACAAAGGGGTGTACATGCAGAACGGGTGGGAAAACTGGGAATTCTAATTAACATA
>WUQG02418404.1:0-15447 GCA_011317285.2 Androctonus mauritanicus | reverse complement strand
ATAGGATTTCCCATGCCAGACAAATCAAAGGAAAGGAGCCAAACCATCGTCATGATGTTCTATAGTTCTGTAAAGCACTGAAGTTGGATCTATCTGAAAGTACTTTGCCTATTAAAGTGTTTATTTTATAAAATACTGCTGTTGTGTGCTTTGGTGATAAAACTATTAATTGAATTAAGAATATAAGCAGGTATAATTTTAATAATAGCTATAATAACTTTGAAATGTTGGAGGAATTCTGAAATTCCACCATTATGAATTTTTAGTCTGATTATCTGGAAATCGGATTAATAGTACTAAATTTATAAAATTATAGAATATGAAAATCAAGTTAATTTGTTCATAATAACTTTTAGTTTATTATTCCATAAAAAAATAAACACTAATTCAAACATTAATCTTGATATTTAATAATTTATTAAAATTTTCATGGAAATATAAAGCAATATATATATATGCAATTATTATCTATTTTATGTTATATTTTTCAAATAAACTTTAATGAAAATGTAAAAATTGAAATAATGCATTTTCCTTAAAATAAATGATTTTTATTCAATTTTAATTGAATAAAAAATTTATATATATATATATATACACGTATTCAATAGCATAAGCAAGTGAATAATGGAAATTTATATATCCCGTGATTAGGTCTGGAAACTTCAAATTTGGCAATCAAACAAAAATCCAAAACCCCTAAATTTTTTATTTTAACCAACTCAAAAAAAAGTGCAAAAATAAAAAAAGATAGTCAATAGAGAGCATGATATCGTTTAGCAGTTCAATTATTTAAAAAATAAACTTTTTATTATTAACCTTAAATTATTTATTTTTATTTAAAATTAAAAACTTAATGGCTTAATGAATTAAAATTAACATCAGTGATCTTCAGAGTTTTTGCCATATTTGTCAGTCAAGTTTACTTCAACAACTTTCACATAGATACTTTGTAATTTCTATTTAAACAACCTTTTTCAAACTTAATCCTTAATTTTCAATAGTTATTTTCAGAGTTATTATTATTATGCAAGAATAAAAACTGTTTTTTTAATGTGATAATTCATTTTAAAACATTTCATATATGGAGAGGTATTCCTGAAACCAGATGAAGTTCTAGCAATTGTTCTTTGGACTGGGGATAGGGCATAAATGAAGCTTCTATTGTGCATGCACGTACACATGTATGTAGTGATTGTGTTTTTCCAAACTGTTTGCTTTTTGAGATTTGGGAATTCCTGAATTAGTAATTAATTTATTTCCCATGATTCAAGATTCCCTTTTGGAAAATTCTCAAGCCTCTCGAGATTCTAAAAAAATGTATAGTTAAAAAATATCTGTTTTTAAAAAGGATAAAAACAAAATGTGACAGAAAAAAATTGTGCAAAATGAAAATAAATAATACTGTTTTATATTTATTTTTTTTATTTAATATTTTAAATATAATTAATACATTAAATAAAAAAATAAATATAAAACAATAATGAAAAAAAAAATTGTATTTCAATAATATTGAAAAAATAATCGTATTTGTTTTACAATTACTGAGAGTTTTTATTAAAATAGCTTTTCAATGCACACAAACAAACAGTCTATTGGTTTATCTGCTAACTAGGTCCTGTGTTTGGATAGAAATGGAATTTTTGTGCCCAAACTTAAAAAGCTCAAATGCTATATATGTACTACTGCTTATTTTTTATACATCACTATATTTAACTACCTAGATCAATAGATACACCTCTTAAGAAAAATTTATGACTCATATGCCTCATATTTTGGCTACATAGTTTTCTAAGGTAGCTCTATAGTCGTTGACTATTGAGCGAAGATGGGAATTTTCAGGAATGATTGAGAGCTAGCTATTCACTCTTATCCCGATATATTATAATAGATCACACTACACTATATCCTCTATTTACTATAGACATCATTAGATGTAATTGTTACTCTGGCAAACTGCTGAATGGGGTAAAAACCAGATATTTGTTTTGGCTTTGTTATGTAATATCACAAATCTGCCTATGATATAACATGGCAGGTTTACAATAATCATGAAAACAATAATATAAAGAAATTTTTAAAATTGCAATAAAAACAAATGATTTTTGTACAGTTTATTGATAATTGTATTATTTTAGCTTTATATGACTGTTTTAAGTATTATTTTGTATTAGTTTCAGATAATTTTCTTTTTGAAATATAAAGTTAGTAGATGTGATGTGGATAAACCATATAACTTATTCACTTAGTTTATTGACTCGAAGATGTCACAGGGCCAAAATAATTAATGCATGCTATTTAATTTTTAGGATACAAATTCATTGAATTTTTTTAATTCCTGAGTTTTATAAAAATTTTTCTTGAGAACCGGGAATCCCAAAATAATAATAAAAAATACTTCTCAAAAATCAGGAATGAAATTTTCTTGTAAATCTTGAGATGGGAATCTGGAGCACAATTACTACTTGTACTCACATGCACTCTTCTAGTTACAAATTTGAAATTTCATTTTCAGATTTCACAAAATTTCAAAAACTCTGAAAACTTTAAACAATATAATAGCAGAATGATCTGATAATCAATATTATGTAAAATTACAATTAGTTAATCCATTATGGCAGTATTTCAAGATGGGAGTGATTATGCAAAAATAAATAAATAAATAATACTCTCTTTCTATAATCAGAACTTTTTGTACAAATCTGCAAAATAAATTTCTAATTAATACAATTGTGAAATGTATTACAAAACACAGTATATAAAGTTATTTCAGTAGTTTTTGGGGCCAAATAATAATAGTATATGAGTTATGAACAAAACTTACATATGAATTATGTTTGTAATTAGAGGAGCTCATGTATGTATGTATGTATGTATGTATGCATGCATGTATGTATGTATGTATGTACACATACACAAATTTAATTCCAGCATTTGTTGAACTGAAGTGGAGGAATATGGCAGACTTCCTGCAGCTCTCCCTATGAATAGCACATTATATGTGATTCTAATGCAATGCCATTGCATGATAACTGGGCCTCTCCAGTAAATTGCTGTTGACTTCCTAGCTGTACAATATTTGGAATACTTTGTTAATTATGTATGTAGGCTGAACTAAATATTTTTATTAGTATTATAAGTATATTATTGCCAATAAATGATGATAATTCAATGTTCAATGTCTTTATATTTTAATTTTATTAATTATAATACCAAAGACAGTAATAAAGAAAGTCATTTTATAGTTTAATAAAATATTTTATAGGCATATTTCTTGACTATAGGAAATTTGTCATATTTTTCAGAACTTAAAACAAGAGAAGTGAAAACACAATTCATTTTCATACTAAAGAAAAAATATCAAATTCAAATAATTATTGTACAACTAATATTAAATATGAAAAATCCATAAAAATTTGAATAAAAAACTCACTCAAATTTTAATTTGGTCCCAGCAGTTTTGCTAGGCTATTTGTTAATTTTGTATAAGAAAGATTTATTTAAATCCACTTTATTGAACAATGATTTAACTGTTTAACAGAATTATACTACTTTAATGGTAAATGATAATTTGCATATTTTAAATCTAATCAGAAGTAACTCAACAAGCACTAACTGCAGTGAATTAAACAGATCACATTTAACAGGCAAACATTTTCGATGTTTACACATCCTCTTCAGGCCTTTGTAAGCTAACCGACAATCTTGGTTGTCGGTTAACTTACTGCAGTTAGTGCTTGTTGAATTACTTCTGATTAATGGTTAATGATTCTGCAGTTTTTTGAGTAGTTAAGAGATTATCATTTACTTAGGATATTACGACAAATTTACATGATTTCAATTACTATATTTCTCATCTAATTATATGGTGAAGAGTTGCTCTGGAAAATGAAAACCTTATGTATAAAAATGGAAATTTCAAAATATAATGTAAAGACAACTTTTATATTATAAAAATAAATGATATTTAAATAACACTGATGAATAGATGATAATATTTAATAATTTTATAACATAATTGTATTGTAAATAAAATTAACATTTTTAATTTTTGATTTTCCATTATTTTTCATAAGTTAATTTTGTTAGATATATGCATTCTATGTTAATGTGTAATCATGCTTTTTTCAATTTAGTAAACAAACAATTAGACTTTTTAAAAATAAGTGTTTGCAAGCAGTGTTAATGAATCTATAAATTTTTCAATATGCAAATCAAAGAAGTTCAAACAACAAGCATTGGAAATAAATTCACCCCATCATAATAGCCAGAACGTCTCATGTGTTCATCCAGCATGTAATAAGCTTGCTGATGATCTTCATGTCCCCGAGAATGACGTTCTTGTTCTTTCAACTCAAGCTTAAATAAATTTGAAGAGGAGATAGAGAAGAATAATTACAGAAAAATAAGCATATAAATAATTAAAGACTAATATATTAAACTCAATTATTAAACTTTGTTTATAACTGAAATTGACTGATCATATATGTATTATGTATAACAAGAAATTTATATCAAGGAATTTTGAAATCTTGATTGATTAATTATAAATTTGATATTTTATGAAATATTTAAATAAATTAATTGTTAAATATTTTTTTATTTGTATTTAAAATTTTGATTCCTACAATTTTATTAACATTAATAAAATAATAATAATAATAATAATAATAAAGCAACAATTATATTATATATATAACAATTAATAATAATAATAATATTATTATTATATATATAAACTTATTCTTACCGTTGTTAATCGTTCCAAAGCAGCAAACCTTTCCTCTTGCGCTGTCGCACTTTTTTCAAAAGCCTCATGTTTCTTTATTAGTTGCTCAACTTCATCAATAGTATGCTAATAATGATGAAAAATATAAACTCAAAAATTACAACACAAAAAATTTATCTTTCTAAAATTAATTTTACTAACCCCTAATTCTTGACTAAGAAGATAAGGTTCTTGTGCAACTAACCAAGCTTCTGCAACTGCAGCATCACGAGCAAACTGATAAACTTCAAGAACTAAAAAGAAATTGGTTTTATACTTATTAAAATAATAAACAACAACTAATACTAATACTACTACTAATAATAATAATAAACTAAAAACTTCAGAAAATACATAATGAAGGACAGAACATTGACAAACAACTCTTGTAGGAAATACGACATAGCACCCGAAATGATTCAACACATTACGTTGGGTTGCAAGCTGCTTGCACAAGCAGATTACCTGCACAGACACAACCAAGTAGCAAACATAATATACAATGGCTTGCAACCAAACACAAATTAATAAACACACACCATATTACAAATACATACCAGACACAATCTTAGAAAACTCAACACACGAAATGTAGTATGATAGAACAATCCTAACAGACAAAACTGTACATCACAACAGACCAGACATCACTCTCAGAGACAAGCAAAATAAAGTTACCTACATTATAGAAATCTCAATACCCAACACACAGCATCCAGGATGCATTCAGCCAAAAAATTAACAAATACACAGAAATCTCATAAGAAATTAAGCGTCTTTGGGGAATGGAAAAGGTAGTCACAGTTCCCATCATTCTATCTGCAACAGGAGTAATTCCTCGCACACTGCACAAAAGCCTCAAAATACTAGATCTACACCCCAAGACATAAATAACATTACAAAAGGCATCACTACTCAATACATGTAACATAGTAAGAAAGTTTCTCAGGACTGATACAGACAGTTAACACACAACTAAACATCTCAAGTAGCTATATCTCAACTCTTATCCGACATAGCACTTTGCTCTGGAGTTATTCCATGCTCACATCGATAAACAACTACATAATAATGATTTCATATTTAGAAATAGTTATTGATTGTATTAAAATGATGTTAGAACTTTGTGATAAATTTTTGACTCTAGAATCAAATAATAAGAGGAAAATATGAAAATTTTATTTTTATTACGGATTTTTTACCTTATGAACAGTTCAAGAGGAAAGAAGTAAAAATTTCTCTGAAAGATTTCATTACAATATAATGTTTTTAAATTCTAAAATCATATTAGCTGATTTCAAATTGTACTTATTTATAAAAATGTAATTTTCTTTAATAAAAAATTTTTTTAAATAGAAAAAAAAAAAAAAAAAATATTATTTATCAAAAAAGGAAGAAAATAAACTATCAGTTTTCAAAATATGTCATATATTTTTCCTATTAAAATTGTGTAGAATATTTACAATATGGAAAAAATTCTCTCGTAATAATAATATCAAGTATAAGAATATTTACAAATGACAGTATTGTTATAGAGTAGCCCCTTCCATATATAACATGATAAAAAAATTGTGACAATGCTCTTATAACATGGCAAAACAGTCCATATAATGTGGCAAATAAATTTAATATTTACACATTCTGATTGGAACTATCACATGAAATATTTTTCCAATTTTCTTTTACTCATAAACAAAGCATTTTTAAAAAAAATATTTTTTTAAATAATTAGCCGATGAAACTATAGGGCAGTGGTTCCCAACCTTTTTTTTGGCCAAGCTGCACCTTAGCATCTCTAAAATTCTGATGCCCCCTGTGATATATAATTTTTTATCCAAAAAGTGAATTCCTATTCACATGGAGAAAGCCTAAAAAGCCATTAACTTGATCTAAAGAAGCTTCCAAAGAACATGGCATTCATGAAAGAGAAAACTAAAGAACGAGAGAACAGTTGAAGTATTGAGGAAAAAATCACTAAGATATTGTTTAAAAAATAATATGAAGTGATTTACATCAAGACTCTTCAATAATAATAACTGTGTGTGCACACTAAATACCTTTTTATTTTCTTCTAAAGTTGCCAAACTTATCTTAATCAGAATGTACACAGCGGTCAGCTGATGACAATGGCCAGGTAAAGAGTAAAGATTTTAACCACTCCTTTCTATTAGCGGGCTCTCCCTTCTCCATTGTCACCAGCTGATCGCCGTATTCATTTTGATTTTATATTAAAGATGTGTTTGTCACAATATATAGTTATATACTGTATATGAGATCCTTAGAATCATAAGAAATGCAAAATTTCGCTGTTAATAACTCATTCTCGAATTGCCCCCCTTAAAAATCAAATTATCTTCTTGTAGGGCGTGCGCCCCACGTTAGGAACCACTGATGTAGAGGATTCATGAATTAAGTAACACAAAGTAGCAATCTGAGAGCACAACGTCTTAGGATACATCAAATGATAAAGGCGCTAAAAGTCTATTCATATAATATGCATAAAAATAATCAGATTTAATTAATGAAATTACCCTGATACGATATGCCCTGAAGCAATGAAACTCAGTATGCATCAAATCAGGAGTGCTGAATTTAAAATTTTGAAAACAATTTGAGGTCTCAAAATTATCAGTCTTTTCTTTAGTAAGATTTGTAAGACCTGTGATTTAAATTAAAATTACACTTGGAAGTAAACTGAAAATGACTAACAAATATTTACAGGAAAGAAAAATTGGAAATTTCAGAAACGAAATTTTTCTTTTGATATTATGAACATTGTCATTGAGATTTAAATAAAATCAGAATAATAACATCAATAAAATTTTATGCTTAACAGCATCATCTGTCTTTTTTTTTCCGAAAGAAACGGGGTTGTTACCACCAGATGATAACATCTTTTCCTTCCTAGGAATCATATTTCATGAAAACAAAAGTTATATAATACATATTGCAAAGATTAAATACTATAATTCATAACTATAATAATTTATCTTTGCAACAGTTCATCAACCTCAGAAAAATTAATTTTTCCGAAGTTGATGCGGTAATTTCTTATTCTATTTTTTTGTCTGAATTTTTATAAAAACTATTATTCTTTTGTAACTCTTTTAGATACCACGAATTGCTTGTAAACTCGTGTTGATTTTGTTGCAAAGTTTCACTGGAACATCGTGCTAACATTGAATAAAATGGGTCATCATGTTTTTTATATAGAATGATCTAATTTCTTTGGTCAAGGATACTTAAATACAAAAATATTATCTGAATTATGATTTATATATGCAGAAATCTTGCTTGAATATTTCAAATTTTATATATACTGCACTTTATTTCTGTTTATACTCAAAATCATGACGTAAATATAAGCAATACTCTGAGAGGAAATTTGGCATGGCAGTAAAACTTTAAAAACATTCAATAGTGATTGACAATCTCATAAATACAATAACTCTTCAAAAGTATGATGTATCCTGAGGTAAACAAAAAATTTGTATCACTAATAATTAATTAATAACAATATAATCTTTATATCGAGCGGATGGTGCAGTGTGCTTCCATCCTGGAGCATCCAGGTTCAATTTCCGTGTCCGATACCTCCAGATATTTTCAGGAGGGATCCGGTCCCGGTCTGTTGAACAGCATCCTCCACCTGATGGTTAATCCCACTAGGAATGTGGGCTATTTATGGTGTTGCAAGTAGAATGCCCCGAAGCTTAGTGGGCACTTAGCATGATGGAAAGTGGCATAAAACTACACAGATAAAGCATAACCTTTGTAACTATATTGTTATTCCATTGCCTCGTGGATATCTACGCATTCCATCAGTATATACATGGATAAACATAGATATTTTCTAGTTTAACAAATTTTGCAATTACTGTATATCATTCAGTCTATTGTTATCTATTACGAAAGCAAGTCACATAAGGTCACTCGCGACCAGTTTTGCATTGACTATGACATTTCGAATTTATTATTATATTCTATCGACCTTGACCGTTATTTTATGATCAAGGCCAGTAGAAAATAATGATAATCTCGAATTTTCTTCATATATATATATTTATATACAGATAATATGAACATAAAGCCTTAGTGTATGAAAATCTCAAGTTTGGCATGAATTGATTTCGAACAAAACTCTTCATTGAGATGGGAAGAAACTAATGATTTTCTCCAGTTTTGAAAAAATCAATAATATTAAATATATTGATTCTGAATATAGTATATTAAAAAGTATGAATAAACGATTAATCTTCAGGCGAAAGTAAGAAAAAATAATATGACCGCTACTACATATACCTTGTTACACTACAGTAAGTCTAGATATTTATAAATAATATAAGGAAGTGAAGCGTTTGCTTTGATTGCCCATTGTTAGAATATTTCATAACTGTCATCGATTTTAAATTATAGCGTCACTAGTTATTTTTTTTTTTTATATAAAAGATGAAAATTTAAGCATAAATTATATTGTGGATCTACTGACTAACGCATTTGGTTATTGCACACACAAAAATGGGTCTTTTGTATTTAAATATAAATACTTTTGCATTTAAATTTTAAATTGTATTTAAAAATTTACTTTTGTATATAAATTATTTTGTATTTAAATATAAATACAAAAGAAAACAATGTTATAACAGATCTATAAAGAATTGGAAGCAAATATTTGCCTAAATGCGTAAGATATTTCATTATAAAAAAGAATAATTAAATCTTGAATCAAGAGTGCACTCAACTTTGTGTTTGATTTTTGATTCAAGATTAATTCTCCGTGTGTTCTCGGTTCATTAACTAAAAGAAAGAGAAGCAGGAAATATAATGGAATTCCACTATAAAGTGGTTTTTTTTGTCAACAGATAACGCCACATTCCATTCACTAAGAATACTACGTGACAGGGCAAAACAAGCTCTTCCACAGACTGCCTCTTTGAGAGGTCAGCCAGATTGTGGAAGACGAGGATCGACGGCCGTTCCCGGACTCCATTATAAATATTTCCAAGAGGTGGGACCCAAGACTCGAACCCGGGTCCTCCAGAGTGGAAAGCCAAAGCGTTTCCACGCGGATAATCCGGCCGACAAATATTGAGGTTTGAGTTACATTCTAAACAATATATCCAATAATCACTGATGAATTTGGCATTTTTTAATATAATTCGCTTCAAAAGTTTGGAAACAGTTAAATTTTAATCTATCAAATAAAAATGAGTTTGCAGAAGTAAAATTATGCAACAAACAAAAAAATCAGACAGTGACTATTTTGCATGCAACTATGGCCTATATATAAAGTTATAGGGTAAAATTTCGCTAATATTGGAACTATAATCAGTGTTTGATACTTGTACAAATAATTAATATATTAATTTTAAATAATATCTTTTTTTTTCCAGGTAAACGAATACCAACTGGATGAATTCTTGAAAAAATGTACTAATATAGCAATGTCTAGATAAATTTTGTTTAATAATTTGAAATTCCTAATTTTCTCTAATATTCTAAATTCCAAAAATGTAAATTAATGATATAATCATTCTAATAAAAGTATACTGTGCAACATGTTTTGTGGTTTTGATGAAATTGGAGGTATAGTAATGACATACAGTATCAATTATAAAACAAAATTATTTCTAAATTAATAATATAGGGCGTATGAAATCTTTGAATCCAATAGGCTGAGTGAGAAATGGGCAATTTAAGGAAATAGCTTGTTGATGTTGAATAATAATTTCATAATCTCAAATATCTATTTTGAGTTTAAAAGATTTTTACGCGAGAAAAAAAGATACGCATACCTATACTTTCTCGTTTTATACAATTTGGCAATCAGATATAATGCTTTATAGAGAGGAAATTTTGCGTGTCAATAATTCAAGTATGGCGGGATTTTTTCGTTAGCATTAAATATATTTTGTGTTTCATATGCTAATCAGGGCCGGATTTATGCTGTTTGTGACTTTAAGCTGTAATCAAATATATTTAATATTTTTTCTATGAAGCATGAGACTCCTTATAATGTGAAGCCCTAAGATGTAGTTTACCTAACTGATATGTAAATCCGGCACTGATTAGCCAATTTGTGATGGACTTTGAAGTGGCCGCTGCCACATTAGGCCTATCTAAAATTAATTTAAACCATTTTACCTTATTTTCCAAAAGAAAATCCTATTTATAAGGTCAACGTGCTATCTTTAATCAGTAATAAATTTTGAATTTAACAGTATATTACACAGGAATTTTAAAAGCATCTGCCATTAACGATGAATTCCATGTTTTTTTTCTTCATATTTTACGCCTCTTTCCAATCAGGGAGATTATTATGGGGCGGGATGTTTACTCTATTTTCATTGTTACTATACATGCTATCAGTTTAGTAGTATCCATCCATATACTTTTGATTAATTTAATCTAGCATAAATCATATATATAGTCTATATATTAGTAGTATTTGTAAATAGAGCATATGATTGGATTGAAAAGTTAATAAAAATAACCGTATGGCACAACAGTATTTTTAACTTTTTATCCACGATTCCATGATGTCCTAAACAATTTTTCATGTCTGGAGAAATAACTATTTTCATAAAAAGTTGATAGACAGCGCACAATTCATTTACTGCTAAATTATTACGAATTTATCTGAAGATTTGACATATTGCCGTTCTTGGCAGAATAGGGTTTGCTTTTATACTACTGATAAGGCGGATATGTAACAAAAACAAGCATTATATTGTATAACTAGGCACTAACCTTAATAACCGTGGTATTTCGAAAAACATTTGAAAATTTTTGCATTTCAAGTTTCAATATTTCTAGTGGAATCTTGATTGGGAAACATTATACTGAAAAAAGTTTGATGGTTGAAACCGTTTTTAATTAAAAACAGTTTATTTATATTGTAAAATATGAAATTATAATAATTCTTTTTATTAACTAAACAATATATAATCCATCAAGGTTACTTTTTTCTGCTAGTTGTAAGCTTAATATTTACTACAAGATGAATTTAAATTGATTATTATTTTCCGTGTAAAATGAATGATACTGATAACACTAATTTCAAATAATTTAAAATGAAATAGAATTATATATTTAGTAAACAAAATGAGCAGATATGACAACTGATACAATATGGGGTATTTCATATTATTTCTTCCTGGATATCTTCTATAAATATATTTTTGGAAATAGTTGCTATTTGATATTATGAATTTGATGTAAAAGGTTATAAATTGATGTTTAAAATATCTATTCTGCATTAAGTAGTGTATAAAAATCATATAAAAGTAAAATGAGAGATGAATATGCAAGTTCAAATAAATTTATATTATCTAGGTATTTTATAATTATGATAACTACATAATCATATTTACAGGAATTCCATTTTTTAGCTTTAACCTTCCTTATAATTAAGTCAAAATTATATCATCTGTTTAATCCATCTTACAAAACTGGTCTTATACTGAAAACAGTCTTAAGATATGTAAAAATGCTATTTTAACAATTAAACAATTATAAAAGTTGTTTAATATCTTAATATAACAAATTTCCATTTTTTGTTGAATGCAGACATATTTGCAAAAATGGCACAGTATTTTAAAAATGTTTTCTATATAAATTTAATTTATAATATACAGTATAAATTTCATATAATCAGTTAATGAAGTTAAATTTCTTTTTCTTTTTATTTTATAAATAAAATATATATAAATATATATGTGTGTATTTTATAACTGTATAATCTATTAAGTTTAAGAACTGAATATAGAATGAAACAACACAGTTTTTGGGGCATCTCATAAAAAATTTTGATTAAAATTTTAAAATAATTATCTCTAATTTCATGAAATTATTTAAGTATTTAGATTATAAAAAAATTATTTAATCTGACCCAAAATTATTATTATATTGAAGATATGATTTTTTAAATAAAATGATTTCTTAATTATCCCATAGAAGAAAATTATTTCATATACACACTAATATTTTTCTGTAAAATATATATATATACATTTATATATACAGGAGGTTTATAAAGTCACTATAATATTAATTTCATAGAAACTAAAGTTATAAATATGTTAGTAATAATTTAATTAAAAGAATATTTATTAATATGATTTTAGCATAGTTCTAAATAATCACAGACAATACATCTATAGATTTCAATGGGTGTTTGGCAATCTATGATGGACTCTAAGTGGTTGCTGCCAGATACAGAATATCCCTCGTGCGATATGGCAACTTAACTAAACTAACCTATAGATCTCAAATCTGTTAGTTATATAGCAAAATATTTTACAAAATTTATGGAGTAATTTTTACAATTACTTCCTATATACATTTAATTAGTCCTGTAAATTATATAATTATTATTTACTCCCAACTTGAGAAATCTCAAAAAAAAAAAAAAAAAATTGAAATGGATTAAATGTAAGATTAAATTGATTAAATTGTTCAAGACATACTGATTCTGCATCCAACCTAATAGAAATACAAAAATACTCTTGAGGTGATTATATAGAAATAAATACTCAGAGTATAAATATACCAGTAATTCTAATTATTGCTGCTTGAAATAATCTAATTTCTATAAAATCTGCAGTGACTTTATAAATATACTGTATAAAATAAATATCTACAAAATTTAATTGAAATTTATAATATATTGTACTGTAAATTCATAGCATAGTATTATTTAAATACAATATTCTTGTGATTACGTCAAAGATAATTTGTCTACAAATAATCAAGATTCAATTGTATACAAATTTATCAAAAGAATACTTAATTTATTAAATACTTCCAAAAGGAAAATATGAATTTTATTCTCTCAAATTCATTTTCCAATGTTGAATTCACAAATGAAATTGTTTTTTGAACTTTTTTTTATTTTTTCCATAAATTTATTTTAATTGATATAGCCAAGATGACAAAAGAAAAGATCTGTTTTTTTTTTTTGTATTTTGCTAAATATAAATATTTTTACATCTTTATTTTATACCACATTCATGATAAATAATCTTCAAGATTATTTAGACATACTTTTAACCTGAGAAATCAAAGCAAACTAGGTTTGGATTAATTTCTAGTATAAAAGATTCAGGCTGTGTAAAAACTGCTCCAAAGGAAAGCTTCATGATCTATATTATCATAAAATATAGGAAGAATGTTTTTGTTTATTGATCTGAATTCATTCTTCTTTTTTTTTAACAATCTTTCTCCAGGAGCATTTCCCATGCAAATGTCTTTTCATAGATAAGGAATGTATTCAATAGTCTTCCAAGAAAAAGAAATTTCCACCTTTCTTTTGTTCTATATCCTGCAAAATTTAAAAAATTATTATTTTTAAATTGAAAATTTAAAACTATTATGTTAATACACAATAGAAACAAATTACTAAATATTATAAATGGGCATTTAATTTATAATAATAAAGTAGTATATTGGCTTCTTTCATACTTTTGCATACTATTGCTTTTATTTAAACATATTACTAACAAATAAATCAAATAAAAAAATATTTTAAATATAATTTTGTAATTTTAAATTAATACAGTATATGCTACAGTATATGTAAATTAACAGGCGCAAGAAGAAACGAGTCCGTAGTCAAGACCTTGCTGACAACTTTGCGTCGAATGACGTACGAGTCCATCAAACACTCAACTGGCTCATGGACCAGGAGCTAATTATAACAAGAGAAGATAAATCTAAGAAACTAGTTCTCCTTAAGAAAAGCACCTACGACGCCCATATTATGCATTTTATACATGACTCCAACGCCGAGGTTCTGCCTAGAAACCCCACTGACGCACTAGTTGTGAAAGTTAACAGGCTTATTAAGCGCAGTAATTTACCTGACTACATCTCCAAGAAAACGATTGCCAACCCGGCTTGCCCTAGAATCTTCACGTATATAAAAACGCACAAGGACCCCATTTCCGCCCGTCCTATAGTTGAGAAAATGCGTTCCCCCACTTTTAACATCGAGAAGTCTCTGGCCAAGTGGTGCCTTGACCTTTTGACACCTTATCCCCGCACTATATCCTCCCCCACAGAATTCCTTACCAATCTAAGGCAATTGCATCCCACCGCTGATAGTGTCATGACAACTCTTGATTTCGAGTCCCTCTATCCTTCCCTCAACCTAAACGCCACCTGCCTCCTCTTTTACAGGTTTCTGATTCAATATACACCTGCAAACCATCGGGACTATGAACTCCTGCGCGAAATTGCATATATTGTTTGCCATAACTCCTTTTTTGAATATGAGGGTATTTATTATAAGCAACTGCAAGGAGTTCCCATCGGGAGCCCCATGGCAGGAGTTCTCGCTGAACTAGTTGTTAGGGAGGTTGAACATCAGCTTAGCCCCAGTCTCACTAATGAGTTCTTATTCTATTCTAGATACGTTGACGACATTTTTGTCCTATGGCGGAGTAACCATGAAGCGAATACCTTAGTAGAGCATTTTTCCAGAAAAGAATATGGCCTCAAGCTATCTTTAACACAGGTTAGCCAAACCGTTGTGAATTTCCTGGATATTAGAATCATTGCCTCCGAGGGTGCTTTCGACACCACAGTCTATGTCAAACCTAGTGTCACTCCTGTTGTCATACCTAGGTGGTCCTTCGATCCCTGGAGTTTTAAAAAATCGGCTTTTATCTCTTATTTCA
>WUQG02418393.1:0-15450 GCA_011317285.2 Androctonus mauritanicus | reverse complement strand
CAATAGACACTAGATCCTCGGGGGGTGAGAAATAAGTACGCCATTTTGTACGTTTATAGACAACAATAAATCGTCGGCCTCTGCGTCCAGCGATGACGTATACGGAGCAGAATCATTTGCATAAACGCTGTTAGGCGTATAATCATAGGCGTGTTAGGATGTTATATCATTCGGTAAACGACGTTGCTGCCATCGATACCGTTGTGGCAACGGGGCATCTCAGCCAGGGGTAGAGAACGGTTAATTGGCTGAACAATTCAAACCGCCGTTCGTAGATTAAACTCGCTTATCGACAAGAAAACGTAGACAAAGAAACGACTCCATACGCCGAATTATTACCTGTTTTAATGGCATAACCGAAAAGGTGAATGGAAGATATTTATCAAACGCGCCTGATTCGACTCTCCGATAACAGATGGCACCACTGTTTCGGTAGCCGCCGTCGCTACTACTACTAAAAGTTGTTTTTTTTTTCCGCCCCCCGTAACGCGATAGGTGGTATTAAAGTTATATCGTTGTCGGAAATGTAAATCATAGGTGGTGCGGTGCAATATACAAAATTCTTGTTTGGCCGGCGATATACGGGAGAGAAATTCGTCTCTTAAACTCTTAATTTATTTTAATTATGGCCGGCTGGAACGATCGGTAGTTTGGCACACCTGCGTACAGATGGCGTTAGAAGTAGTAGTAGGAGACTTACCCCTTCCATCCGTACATATAACACAGTAACCGTTTAGAGTCTATAAAATAAGTAAAACTTTGCGAAATCCGGCAGATTATTACCTTGATTTCTAGTTCATTAGCGCAGCAATAACGAGAAGACGTAAACACTTTGAAATTCGAGTTACCATTTGCCTGGCGGGCTATAAAATATTTTATTTTGTTTATAACACTCGTATAACTGCCTGCTGCAGTCCGATAAGGTGCCGTCGTCTCTGCTCGTTTATTGTTGAATAAATCTGAACTGGGTGACAATGGGTTTCCGCCAAGGGTTGAAGGTGTCGCGCTACACTCTCCGAATTAAACGACGGTGTAACCCTGTTTACAAAAACGACACCGGGTGCTGCACGAAACAAAAAAAAAAAAAAAAAAACACTCGGCGTAACGGACAATTCTTCTAAAACACAGATTTATATCGGTACTCCAAACGAAATTTCGGAGATAATACTTGTTGTAATAATCGTCTCTTATCTGATGAAAGACGGAAAAAATATCTTAGAGAAGTGCTCGTTATAACTCGCGAATTACTCGACAGGTGTCGCTAATATCCCGCGCCGGGATGAAATAGTGACGTTACGCTCTTTCCGTTCCCTTTAGCGCGGATGCGGGGATCGCGTTACAATTATATCGCTCACCGATATTTTGGTTGATAACTGAACTCATTACTGGGCCGCTCTTATCGAATATTTTTAAATATTGTTACGTTTAGAGTGAATTATCATTTAAATTAACTGGAAAAATATCTTCTTGGATGAAGTCTTCCAGTACGATTTTGCCATCTTGCTTTTTTTTTTTCCTTTTAAACAATAGGAAAATCTAGTAAACTAATGCGTTTTAAAAGGCGATTTTTTTTCAGTTTATCGATATAAAATAATTATATGTGGAACGTAGAGTGACATTCGTTACGCATTAGTTACGTGTCGTTAATTTTGAGCGATTAGAGCAGAAGAGTTGCTTAATGTGAACATTCCGCGGCCGGGCCTGATACGTTTTCTCGTTACGCTCAAAATCGTGTATACACTTGTCCATTTTAAAATACGAATCTTGTTGTTATTGTCGGTGTTTCGAAAGTCGATTATCGAAAATATCGATAATCGACTTTCGAAACGAGTCGAAATATATATAAATTATAAAAGGTAAATTTGGAGCGGCGCGATGGGGAGGAAAAATAGAGAAGAAAAAAAAATCCTGCCTTTACAGAACGCCTTTCTGGAGAATAACTCGCGTGATTTATGTCTAATCTTTGTCCGGTGAGTGAATAAATCACAAGGAAAGTAATTAGTAGAGATTAAGAGGAAAAATTAAGTTGGACAGGCAATGTGTAAACATGTTCACCAAGATAGTGCGAGAGCGAGTACGCCTTCATCTTGCGTCAACTGTGTCTTATCGTCTTGTTGATGACGTCACGCCGAGAGAGCCACTCCTACTCCCACACCCTTTCGAGCTACAGTAGGACAATGCGTGGGTTGTTAAGTGCCAAAATGTTGCACCCATTCATTGGCACGAGATGAAAGGCATCGTCTCTATCATAATATCGTCATTTTCGTTACCGTGTTTTTGAATTTATCGACGATTTTACTTTTGTTGTTACGACTTTAACTCGCATTTGTTACACAACTATCACAGCCTCGCGCTTTAAACAGGAAGATTACAAAAAAAAAGAAAGGTTTTCTTACCGTTTGATAAAGTTTTGTCGTTTTTTTCCTAATAAAACACCTAACGTGGCCGGCAACCCCGTGTTTTTTTTCCTTTATAAAACCACGATTTCAAACGTCACGACATTCGAAAAATCTTCAGATATTTTTATTCATTTACATCACGTAGACGGGAGACTTTTTCGAAATTACTTTCTTTAATTATGAAAATCGTGATCAATGAAAAAAAAATAATAATAAAAAGTAGTTGGCCTATCAGAACCACCTATCTGTTTTTAGAACTTTTGATACACACAAACAATAGAGCAAAGAAAACGTTTCGGCCTGGTAAAGTAACGAAAATTTGATTCCGTCGATACATCATAATAAATAAATAAAGAAAATAATTATGATAAAATCTACTAACTTTTAATTATATGCAGGAATATTAAATTTTTTTTCTTACAGAATTTGGGAGTAAAATATTCTGTTCCTTTAGGCCAAGAAGTTTTCTCTAAAGTCAGAAGTTAAAAACATATAAATAGTTTTGTCTCGTAACCTACTGTAAGATCTACTATACAATTAATAGCAATTAATAACGTTGCGTATGTTAGTCAAACAGTAATTATGATAATAAGTGGATTGTCTGGCGATAAACGAGTCTAGACTTTCCCTTTTTTTTTTTTTTTTTTTTTAATCTTGTATACGATTTTAATTCATATTTTAACATCGAAATAAAAATTTACATAAAATATCCGACTAAAAAGACAAAAAAAACTATAGAAAAATGATGTTTACGAATGCAGTTAAACTTGGCGAGTAAGTCGAACCTACGTAACTGGCGGAAAATAATAAAATGAATGAAAATATCAGATACGGGAGGACGGTTAATAGAGAGAGAGAGAGCGAGAGAGAAGAAAATAATCAGGAGCGGATCCAATTAAAGTAGATAATTTCTAAGTAGTTCAATTCATCAAACGAAATAATTATTCTCCGAAGTACGCATGAGATCCGAAACCGGCAAAAAGAGTAAAAAGGCAGAGGACACAAAAGCGTCATTAAGTGTTAGCTGCTAGTTTTATGGCTCCATTTCAAGAGAAATAAATATATAGAAGCTATAAGATGCTATAACTAGCTTACTTTTAATTATCAACATTCAACGTTACACAATGCATCAATATCTGAAATTTTAACTTAATACGGTCGTAAAATAAAATGTGTACTGTTTTCAATTATTATGAAAAGAAAAAGTTATTAACCTATAACAACAGAATCCCTGCAGGTATCGCCAGGCGAGTTAGTCAATAGCCCATCGTTTATTCCTTCATAGCCTTAATAGCGGTAGGGAGCTGATATGACTCCGAGTGATTTGGTTGCAGTTAATTCCTGCAAATCTGGTTTCAAATATCGAATTTTCAATCTTATTGCAATTTAAACTATTTATGTTTTCTCGATAAAACGCGCTTTACGCAATTACTGTTTAAACGTCATTGGCAATTATTTATAAAACCAACGACGCCTATACCAGCCTACAGCATTTCTATCCAAGTTTTTTTGATGATAAAATTGCATTAATTTCTTTGTTGTTGTTGTTGTTGTTGTTATCGAAAATTTATTAATTTTCGTCTTTCTAGAAAGAAGGAAAGCGAAAGGTGTAATTATTCGTGAGCAGCAGAATTAAAATGTTTTCCTTTAACTGGAGGAAGAGAGTTTATTTACAGACTTGGCTACCTGTTAAGATCTTTATACAATGGAAATTCTCCTCTTCTGGAGGCGTAACCTATGGTTAGGAAACGTTTTGCTTGGTAACAAGGTTTAATTTTCAAAGACGAAACAGGTAAATTATTGCGTATTTGCGGCTATCTATTAATCGTTAATAAGGAAACAGGATAAGGTGTGCAGTCAATTCCCAACCATCTTATTATAAATCAAGCGTGCACCTGTTTCTTTTTTAAACATAAATCTCGATTTTTCTCCTCATCCGACGCTTTACTATTTAAATAGCTGTTGGACCGAAAAAAAAAATAGATTCAAATCATTCGATAGTCTCCGTTTGTCCACAGTTAGGTTTCCCTCCAGAAATGAGTTTCGGTTTTTGCACAGATGAACGAATCTGCAAAGACCATTGCGTTGGTTTCTATCCTCTTTGCAATTAATTGTGTTTGAGAGGATAGCAGAAGAATTCATCGTTCTGCTTGGCTGATTCCTGTCTACATCTGTTCTGTCATTTAATGGACACAAAAAGTACAACAGATCCCGCAGCCTTGTTTACTGGGGTGGTCCCTAAAGAAACACAATAGACAGTTATATACAGAAACGTACGCTGTATTAATGGTCGTTACTCACCGAATAATAGACTCGATGTTCCTTTGATAAAAAAATAATAACAGTTTTTAACTCTTTTTTTTTTTACATATATATATATATATATATCATTATCTTTCGCGAAAAATCTAAAAGTTCTTAAATAATTTTTTTATAACAATTTACAAACTATATTTCTCGACTAACGTCCGCGCTGTTAACGTTCAGTAAGCGCTAGATAAAAACTGTGTTAATAAAGTTAAATTTCGTTACTCTCTTAAAGTTTCGTTAACTTCTTATTAATAAAGTGTAACTTTATTGGGTTTTTCTTAATTTATTTAATTAAATAAAGTTTAAAACTTCGTTATTTTTGAAGAAAAAAAAAAAACCATTATATATTTTTAAATTATATATATATATAATTAAAAATTTCGCATTAAAAAAAAAAAAAAACTTATAACAATTTCAATTATCAACCCGGTAGGTACACAGAAGTATAACTCACTCATTAGAATAATTAATTTTAGCTTTTAATAGTTAATTACTTTAAAATTATTCCATTAAAAGAGAGAAGTAATAAGTAAATACCAAAAAAGGAAAAGGGGGAAAAAAAAGAAAAAAAAACTTTTTTTTATTTTTTTTTTTTTATGAAAGAGCTTACTTTCATAACAATTTCCATAACACTACACAGTTCATTCAAATTACATTAGCTTTCACGCCTAGGCAATTATTGCATTATTAGATTTAGAAATGTTTCAGAAATTTTAATAGGCAATTATTAGATTTAGGATGTCTCAGAAATCTTATAAAATAACCTTTTATTTTTATAAGATTTCCTTGGCAATCTTTATCAAAACTCAAAACTAGCTAGGCATATTTTTCGACTAGGGATAATTATTAGTTTGGTCGTTAATTCCGACTTATCTTTTATATAAAAATTCGTGTATTAGATTATCGTTTTTTCCTAAAAAAAAAAAAAGAGCTAAAAGTTATATAATTTTAAATTTAAAATTAATAAAAAGAGAGAAAACATTTTTGCACGGTAATAAACCTGTTTATATGTAAGATATAAACATTTCGTCGCTTTTTTTTTAACTTGCTGAACGTTACTGTAGGCTATAAACGCGCGATATAAACGTCTCCTTTTTTTTGAGTTTCATATTCTGGTTTGGCTATCGACTTTGGAGTAAAGAAGGTAAGAAAAATCTTAAAGATTCAATAACTCCATCCATATTCAATATTCGTAAGTAACATCTATTGAAAAATTTAAGAGAGAGAGAGAGAGAAAAGATGTATTTAAATTGGCGAGACATAACAAAGACTACGTCGCGCCAAACAGGCGGACCTGAGCACGAATTGGCGAACACACCTTTTGGTAATATCCAGTTATCTTGCAGACGGATTCAAAAGGACCACGCCTGTAATCATGGAGTCAAACGTCATGGACCAAGGCAGAGAAAATATATCGTTAGGTCCGGAGCAGCCATGTCTGCATACGATATCCGTCATTTATTTATGCTTTGATAGATGAGTAATTGCCAGAAAGGAAACCGCACCAGCAGTCGACAATTCATTACAAATCAACAGGACGCAATAACAGAACACACTTCGAGTCACACCCATTCTTAATACATGTTAAATCCATCCTCATCGACCAAGTTTTAAAAGTTTAAATTTTTACCGGCTTTCTCGCTGGCGGTTTACTAATTATAATTAATCGTTTTATCGTGGCGATAAAGCGACTTACCACTACTACTATAGTAACGACAAAAATCAAAGTTTTACCAACTGACGACTGTTATATTACCATACGTAAGATGAACGGAAAGACACAAAAAGTGATTATTTAAACTAACTTTTGCCCAAAATTTAAAGCTGTAATTTAATAACAGCATAAATTACTGTGGTTTACGAGAAAGCGTGAAAGTTAGTTGTCAAATGGATAGAGACTAGCAAAGAAAGAAATAATAATAATAATAATAGACAAAGAAATTTTGCCAAGGTTCGGGTTTCGACCTGTGAACTCCAGATCTCAATCCAGACTAGAGAACTGTAGTTATTTATACCCATCACCACGATGTGCAGCATTACTCGCCGACCGATTATTTCTGTAGCGTCAACGGAATACAAAGTGGGTCCGCTCACCCGTCAATGTCAATGCACGCATTCATTTGCTTAGAGAGATACAGTAAAGCAGTTTATAATAAAAGGTTTGATTTCGGCACCATTAACGTCTTTCCTGTTTATAAATGCTTAGTTTGACCGTTAAACGACCGACACAAACCAAAAGGACGTGTCCTTGCAGAAGTAATTGTTCGTAAACCTCACTTCTCGACCTATGCTCTTCTACAAATTACAAAGTTATCTTTTCGTGAAACCATTAAATAATATTTGTTTACAATTCGTTCTCTATATAAATATATATTTTTCTCGCTTTGTTTCTCTGCTCTCCTGTATACGGTACCGTACCGACCTAGAAAGCTTTTCGCTTAAAATTCCGAGAAGAAACAGGGGTTGGAGAGAGGGTGGTTGTGAATTTCCCTCCGGGAGGAAAAAACAAAGGAAAAAAAAAATCCCAGACCTTCAGTTAACGCTCTCTTTTGCTTACCAGATAAGGATTGAAAGTTTAGAAAGCAACTTTATCCCATCTTGTATCTCTCCATTTTATTTCATTAATGCATAATTTTTTTTTAATGCCTACATTTAATCCGTTAATGTTTGGATTAAGAATTATTCGATACATTATGCCATCTTTTGATTCCTTTATAATTTTAAGCATAGTTATCCTAACAAAAATAACTCAATAAGATTGACTTTCTGGGTTGTAAAGATTGAAGTCTGCAAGATAGATTAGATGTATATATCCTTATTATAAAAATTTCTGGAGAACTCGTGAAAATTCTTCTTGGGAGGTTGAACGACACACATATTTTTGTAAAAATACTTCTAATCTGATATTCTGCCATTTGGGAAAGATGGAAAAGGTAATTGCTCGACTGACTGTAATTGCTGCCATTTTGTTATTCTTGTGGTAATTATCTGTCCCACTCTATTTTCGTTCTTTATCCTTTAGTTGTAACTTGTAGAAGATTACGTACACCTAGTATATCCGGAATGTCAATCAATGAGGTAAGTTTAGATGGTGAAAGCTTATACATTTTGTAATAGGTTAACGTACTCTTTTTTTTTTCCTCCACCAGATATAAGCTCAAAATGTTATCAGAATAAGATATAATTATCGAAATGATGAATTAATCTGATTTAAAAAAAAAAATTATAGATATTTTCAGTTTAATTTTTGTACATCAAAATATCAAAAAACGAGAAATTCGGTAAAACAAAACTTGATACCAATTTTAAGAGAATAAATCAGTTTATATATGGATATTGTTTACCTGTCTTCTGTTGGTAATGTTCATTAGTAAAGAACAGAAATAAAATTAATGTTTTTTTTTGTATTTTCTTATTTAGTAAAAGAAATTAAGAAAGTTAAAAAGTTAAATGCTTAAATTATTATTGTAGTAGCAAGTATTTTTGAAAGCATGGTTCTGATTTTTTAAAATTTCATATTCGTAGAACAGATACTAGTAATAAAGTATAAAACTTACTATATTTGGCACTCCATGAATTCCTCTCTTGTGTTGGCCTCTTGAATTCTCTTGAGATCTCCATCCGTGATTTTTCTTGATCTTCTTCTCTTTGGAACTCTTCTTACAAATCCTTCAATCATATTAACTGTATCTGTTTAAAAAACAAAAATTAAAATTTACTACATTTTTAATTTTCTAATTAAATTGTCATAAAATTAACTGATATATAATTTTAGTAATTAAAAAGAAACCAATCTGAATTTGAAATATGTATAAAATTTTTTCAGAAGACATTTTTCCGAGAGGATTTTTAGGCCAATACTTGTTTCGTGTTTTTAAATCTTGCATGAAATGGCGATAAGTATATGGCCTTTAGAAAGTTTTACTAAAAATTATGATGAGTGATTTGATGGTAACAGCGATAAGAAGACAGAGAGACGAATAATTTTGCTTCAAAAGTATTGCTCTGACATATTTTTGTCACATTCAGTTCAGTCAGAAAAATCGAAGCGATTCGTTTCTTTAATTTTAAAAATATTACAATGCAAAAATAGAAACAGTTTGCATTAAGTAACCAATATTATCATCATCTTGAATACGTTTAAAATGGATAAATATATCAATTTTCCTCTCGTCTCTACTAAAATTTGCTTCAGATATTATATAGCTTTAATTTAGGACAACATATCGAACGTTTTAAAAGCATATAGTCTCGTGTTACTTTTATTTAAGGCAGTTGAGTTTTTATAATGCTGACTCTGGTTACACACACACACACACACACACTCTTATACACGTAATCGTGATGAAAATTTTTAAATTGGGCTTCTATGAAATAAGAACCTATAATGATTGTTCAAAATAAGAAAAACTGGACCGTGTTCTTACCGAAAATTATTAACCTCAACATATATTTAAAGAAAAATTAATTAAAGATATTCTATATAACAAAGTACTCGACACTAATTTTCGATTATGTTTCATAGAAAAACTGTCGATAAGTAACACGATACCGTACTTTAATTTCAACAGAACTTATAGTTCAACAAAATACATCAGTGAAGCTTTATATATAAATAAAATAATTCGAGATAATATTCATAAAAAATATCCTTTTTCTTTTATAATTTTCGGAAAAATCTTGCTAAAATAGACGATAAGTATATATATATATGTGTCTAAACGGTTCAAAATTTACTGTTTTGGATGTCCAACTGTTTCGAGTTTAATCTACGCCATTAAAACAACTTATATCGAGGAAAGAAACTTGTCGAAATAAACGGCGAAGACAGAATCTCATTTTATCTTTCGTAGGATTTGAAGCAAATTCGTTGGAGAGTGTCTAATATAGGAGAGGAAAACAATTACGTCATTTATTCAAATTATTCGGTTGATTTCTGTAACGGGGAATATTTAGATGTATCAAAGATTAATAAAATGCATGGAGAAATGGCGATTAGACTACACCTTTACTCCGCGTGCATTATGTATCAGTGAACTGATCCCCATCACCGCATGCTTGTCTGCAGGACTCTATGTAAAGCGGGAACATCAGCAAAATAACAAAGTTCGAACGTAATATGAAACTTGTCCCTGTTGTCGATGTTATTGCAGTCATCCCAAGTGATTTAACTGTCACCGCGTAAAAGATGACACATCGCCCGTCTAAAGTCAACCGTAAATATACCGTGCATACATTTCTATAGCGAGCCGACGTGTCTACCTTAAGTGTATTAGGAGGTAGAACTATTTCGATCTCGTGCTGGGAAGATTTATATACGTTTCGGACCGAAAATGTGACTGAGGAGTACAATACCCACGGGAAATTACCAACCTGTAAGAAAGAAGCGATACAATAACCACCTAGTCCGTAGCTAGCTTAAAGAGGTTTTATCCGACATTTCTTTACTTTTCCTTTTCTCTCGTCATTTTAAAATAAAACTGATTTTATATATAAACCTACCATCAATATATATTTTAAATATGACAATTTATTTTAGTGCAATATAACCAAAAAAAAAAAAAAAAGTCGAGTTGGAGACTGTTAGTAATGGCCGTGGCTCCAGACATGACTTCTTTAATTAAGTAAAATCATTAAAGGCTATTATTCATGTTGTTCGATGGCAATTAAATTCAGAAGTTTCAATTCTGACCAATAGGGAGATGGGACGATTAGAATAAAGGTGGAGCTTATAATAGGAACCGGTCACAAGTTATCAGACTAGCTCAGGTGTAATGGTTGAGGCCCCGACTCTTCATCCAACATCTGTCATTGGACGACTTTACCAATAAAAGACGAAGATGGAAAATGGGAGCAGCAATGGAATGTTCTCTGTTGCTTCGGGCATTTTGGCAGATGGATATAATATATAATTTCTACTACATTATTAAAGTCTAATCGAATATCATTAATTATTTTTTATCGTTCGGCAATCGGTTTGTATAATTTCTATTTAAATTATCATCCGTGAAAATATTTTTAATCTATAAAAAAAAAAAAAAAAAAAAAAAAGTACCAATGACCCAATGAAGTATCGTCTCCTCTATCATTACTTTTTGAGCTCTTGAAATTGATTTCTGGATAATTCCATGAAATCAAACTATAAATTTTATTTTTAATTGGTTCTTCATTGTCTCTTATATATATATATATAAAAAAAAACTCAAAGCCATTTCCGTCTAATTTTCTAAACGTTTTTGAATTATAAAAAAAACTTAGCTTGTTTTGGAGATTTTATCTAGAAGTTAAAAAGTTTTGACCGACTTAAAACTGAATATGAATATAAATTTAAAGATATCACGATAACTTAACGATTATAAACTATGCCAACTGCCAACTGTGAAGAAACAATTGAAAAACACAGTTTAATTTAGGAATTTTTCAGCGTGTTTCAGAAAACTAGTTATATCAGTGTTCCCCTAAAAAGTATTCTAAATAATGTTAAGATTCGACATAAAATATTTTATGTTTTTATTAAAAATTTTAGGAATTTTTTACAAAAACTGAAAATTAATGCTACAGAAATTTCTTCTTTTGATCGGTCCAATAATATCAAAGTATAGCCTAGACTGTAAACAACTAATTCATTTGTAGCAAAGCTATGGTTTCAAAATACAAATTTTATCAAAATTAATTGTTTACAAACTTCATAGTAATGATAAAAATGCATTTAAATAAATTTGTAGATGTTTTTTTGTAATATTTTATGAATAATTATTTCTAGTATAATTATAGCTTAGGCCTATTACTTAAATTATAACAATATTTTAATGAATTACATAGCTATATATGGAATAAACCTATACCATAAAGGTTTTCAAGTAAATTATAATCTCTAATTTGAATAGGCCTACATTTGACTTAATATTATTATTATTTTCTTAATTTTAATTCATTCTACAGGATTAGATATCATTATTCATGTAAGACTCCATGAAACATTTAAATATAAAAGCTGGTTTCTGTTATTAATCTTTCAGAATGAATACAAATCTTGAAAATAATTTTGTGTAAGTAGAAAGCATTTAAAATAAAGTTTAGAATGATTTCAATTATTAATTATCTTTTAATAATTTTAAATAATTAAGTTTCGAAACTGAAAAGTAAACAAATATATACATATATATTTTTTGAACAGATTATTTGCTTAAAACTAAAACAAACCCGGTATGGCTAGTATAAACAAAACTGGGAAAATCTTAAAAATTTATAAAAGTAAAATTAAACTTTGATAATAAATGTGTTTAGATAAAAATTGATTTTTCATTAATTTAATGTTTTAAAATAAAGATTTCATCTTGTATAAACATTGCCATTTAAAAATTTAATTACGAGTGTTTATTTTTATTTCGTTTAACGTAAACTGAATGATTTTTAAATAAATATGGATTAAACTGAAAGAACTAACCAAGTAAAACGCTTTATATTTGATGATAAACTAAATTTAAAACTGTGTTGATCGAACGTTTGTATTATTTCGATATTATTCGAAAACTTTTAGAAAATTTTCTGTAAATACAGTACGTGTTATCAGAAATTTGAATCTGATAAAAAGACACATGAATAAAATTTGCAATCCACAACATTTCCAAACATTTTATACTCTGGATACTATTCAAACAACAAATGTTTATAAATTTCTATAATTTGTATATATAATTTTATTAAAATATCACTGTAATGTCACAAAATTTTGTTTTCCATTTTATTAGAACTACATTCTCTGTTCTGTTATCTTGAAACTTAATGTATATATTTATAATAAAGGTTTCCAAAAAAATAAAAAAAGCTAAACTCAGATTTTTAAAATAAAGATCTAGGCCTGTTTATACTGTGTATCTTTATCAGATAATACAACTCTTGTCAATCAGTAGAATTTTCGAAGCATACAGTTTATTAATGGATTGTTAGATGTTCTTCTTGTTCTAATTAAAAATCTGCATCCTTCATTAACATAGAATTGATTAAGTTTTTATCCTGTTTTGCTTGTCATTCATTAACAATAGGATAGAATCTACACGAATTAAATTTTTTTCCTGTAGTAGATAGTAATACTCTAGGCCAATTAAAAAATGATTTATATAAAAACTCTGGATGAATGTTTCAATTTAGAATATAAACTGTTCAAAAAATAAAAAATCTGAAAACGTTTAAGATTTTTGATTAAGTTATTTTTATTTTCTAGTTAAGATAGTTACAGTCTATATAGGCCCTACTGTTTGCTTTCAACATAGACAGAATTATCTTCATTTCGATTAAAAATGTAGTCGGTAAAAAGTCTATTATACTTTTAGCAATATATTATCACAGAATTACAAGAAAATTAATGTTGAAAGCAGTTTGTATTCTGGAATGGAGACAAACTTAGAAAAAAAATATATACATATAGGCCTATATATAATGTCGACACTCATATTTAGTTATGCTTTAAGTAAATTATCATTCTGAAAGTTTAACTGTACAGCTTAAATATTTAATTATAGTAAAAATCGTTTTTTTTTTTATTCCACAAGTTCCATTTAATTCTTAGATCTTTAGGGCTATTAAAAGTCAACGATGCAATGAATAAATCACTTTAATCGAATAAATGCCACACCTATAACTAAAAAAATCCAATCGAAAAAATATTTATTAATGTTACATTTATGCACCATCCGAAAACGTATCTTTAATACGTTATATATTTTAAAAACTAAATTTTTTACTTAGGCCTAAATTATACTTACCAAATCGTCGATAACAAATCTTTTAAACTTCCGGTTTAATATGCAAACTTCAGTTTCGTATTTGCATCTACTACAAAAATAATTTTACAATTATTCAAATTTTCTTTATAAAAAAATTAATATTTAATCGAAATTAATAATAATATTAATAATAATAATAATCGAATAATAATAATTATTATTTTATTTATAAATTCTGTAAAGGATTTTAAAATTTTCAAACTATCGTAATTTTATAATTCTCTTGACGTCGTTATTACGTCATTATTGGCTTTACGTCATCATTACTGACAATGTAGGTATGCATGTTTTTTTTTTTTTTTTTTCGTTGATAAACAACTACGAAACGTTAAGTCTAAGTGTTTACCTCTGTAAACATGTAACGCTTAATTAAAACTGAAATTGATAACTTGGTGAAGATTAAGGAATTAAGATTTATCTGCGATTTTCTCTTTTAGAATATTTCTAAATTTTAAAAAAAATCGCATAACGAATACTCGGACTATATAATTAATTACAGAGGAGGAAAACTTTAGCGAACAGATAATTATATAAATTAATATATATATATATACACAAGCGGAATATTTTTTTAAACTTTTGTAAATTTTTAAATGCTCTCGATACATTATCGAGTTTGATAGATCTAATTTTAAATAATTATAACCAAGGGAGAATTTATAACTTTATCCTGCAAACACCCGTTTAATGCGTAAGTTTAAAAGCTAATTTTTATCGGGAATATATATAGAAGGACAAGTTTTAACTAGCACAAAAATTTAAAAAAAAAAAAAAATGACGTATTTATGATCATATGGAGCAAAATTTATAAAATAATTTTTCGGAAATTATGTAATGATTATAGGTGGAAACAATAATTTTTAATCAAGTAAATGCGGAAGTGTTTGAGGCAAGACCCATAACACCGACAAGTGCATAGTAGCTAACCTGACATTATCATCGTAAAAATTTTTAATGCTTCGAGACACTATTATTTGTGGTGTATACACTTAACAAGACAGTTGCTAAAGCGAGGTAGCCCAGTTAAGTAGCTTGGTTCCGATAATCAAGTCCTACCTTCTTTTTTGGCTTAGGGACACGCCTCTTCATCTTAGTACAGGGAGGAGAGAGAGAGAAGGTTAAAAAAAAAAAAAAAAACTATATATATATGAAGTAACCCCTGTTTAACACCCCTCTAATTTTTACCTCACTCTACATTAAGGTTTATTTCGGTTAATGGACCAAAGCCTTAAAAACGTACACCCGATTTTGGTAGAGCCAGAGGCTTTTTCATTATTATCCTTAACCAATGGTTCATAATAACACGCTCTTCATTTTTTTTTTTTTTTCTACGCCAAACTATGCGTTAACTCATTGCATTTTGCTTCACAATAGAATTATTTTTCGTTTAATTCCCATTAAAGATTTTATTAAGTTTGACTAATCGTGATTAGTATCGGAATTCAAGTTATCTCTCTTTATATGACGAGAGCAGAAGTTTTTTTTTTTTTTACTTTTTAAGTGGAATTCTTCTTATATGACAAAAGAATGTTGTTGTAAACACTCTTAGATACATTAGAAACTGTTTAAATTAATCTAAAACAGTGAAACTCCAAAATTTTTTTTAGAATGATTAAAAATAAATCATCTTAATCAAAGACAAGGTAGGTCATAACTGGACTTAAGTTAGGATTTTGATTATATTGAATTAAAGGCAAATTTTCATGTTTTGGGTTACACAAATTCAGAGCAATCTAAATTTCTACAAAATAATTGAAAGCTATGTTTTGATTCATCCTTATAAATTTATTATGTGATACACAGCTGATCTAATATTTTTTTTTTTGTTTTTTTTTTTTTTTTTGGTAGATTGTAGAAAAATTTTTCTTAAAACACACGAATCGAACACAGCGGGTATGTTTGGGGGGGAGCTGCAGATGGTCGAGTATACCCAGATCATCATTTTTTTTTTGCTG
>WUQG02418382.1:0-15450 GCA_011317285.2 Androctonus mauritanicus | reverse complement strand
TAACTCGAATTTTAACTGGACTCGAACCAAGAAAGATGGCTCGTATCTCGAAACACTCGTAAGTCGAAGTAGCACTGTATATACATTTGTGATTACTGTTTTACATTGTAATTCGTAAGTGAGAAATTCCTAAATTCGCGTTTTTTATATATCAGCTAAATTATATGCATTTTTCATAAACTGTGTTTTGACTGTAACAATTTGTTAATACTGTTCTATAATGTGAGTTATAAATGCGGCATTCGAAAGTTTTTCTTTATATGTGCAGAACTATTTAGACTTGTGGCTTTAGTATATGTTGTTTGTTATGTTTTATCTAATAAATAATACATTCCGTAAATTTTACGTTTGATTTATTCAAAATTATTGTGTAAAAATTGGTTTTTAGATTAAGACAATTTGTTTTAAATTGTATTTTATGTTGGAATTATATGTGATGAATCGATTTATTTTTTGAAATTTTATAAAATATTTGAAATATATTTTTATATTCATTTCATTTTAAATATATTTTATTGTATTATATATTATACATTATTTTATATTACACTACAATCACAAAACATATCAACACCCTACATTTGTATATAACCGATGTGAACAAACTATACTATCTTCGCAAACATACATTGACATATCAAGCATTTTTGTTTTTATTTTTTGATATAACACGATTACATAACCCATACACGTGCTTACCAAAGTCCAACCCTTGGATCCTCGTCCCGGGAAGTGGAAACGTTTGGTCACTATGTAGTGATTAACGACTGAAGGCTCTGGCATTTAATATCGATCTATAAATTATTTAGTTATATTCATTTTATAGTCTAATTAATTTATTTGTCGTTTTGTTTTTATCGTGTGCGTTGTTGTGTACCATAAGAGTTTTACATACATTACTAAAGGCCTACTGTACAGGTATCCCTCCTATAACACGGTAGATAGGGTCCTTAAAAACACCGTGTTGTGTGAAACCATGTTATATGAGACTTGGAGCCAATACAAAAAGGAGAGTTACTTTCCAAAACCAATTAAAAATAAATAACTTTCTTTAATTCTATATAAGAAACTAAAAAATTAATATTATTAAAATTTCTATTAAAAATATTAATAACACGCAATATAAAGGAAGAAAACATATATACAGTATGTAAGATTCTAAAAAATAATTTACGTCAAATAAAAGGAAAGAAAAAGTATACAGCCTATATAAAAATTAATTTAATAATTTATCTTCCTTACCACTGTTTCATTAAAACGAGAACGTTTTTTTTTTTTCAACAATATCAGCTTCACTTTTTGGACTTTTTTATGCATTTAAAATTTGAGTATCGTCTGTTCTCTTTACAAAATTTGCAGTCTAACCCGTTACAACCCGCTAAAAAACAATCATTCCTTAATACGTAGCCAAAAAAATTTATGAATAAAAAAACTTTTCTTCTCTTTCACATTCCTCTATTGAAAAATAATAGCTTATTTTTTCCAAGAACTGAACGTTTGAAGCACAAAACATTTCAATTAATTGGTAGAAATATCGCCAATTAACCCAATTTCAAATCGAAACCGAAAATAGACGGCATATCGTCCCTCTCATGGCAATCTAGGAAATTACATTTATAACTAATTTTAGAAAAGTATTTCCCAATGATTGCGTTTTATGTGTGTATTGTGTATCTTTAGTATGGATTTACAAAAATTAATGAAAATATTTTGTGTTGTAGGAGAGTAAACGTAATTTTTTAAAATATGTTAAGTAAAAACCGTATTGTTGAAGTACCGTGTTATATGAAAGTTTTTTCAAATCGTGTTAGAGCGAAACCGTGTTGTATATGAAGAATATATGAAACTCCTTTTTCAGTATCATTCTTCTTTCTGTTGTTTGTCTAATTACATAACTAAATTTAGCATATTTATAGATTAGAAAGTATAAGCACTTGTTATAAGAGTAATATTTATTTATAGATGAAAATAATATTACTCTTTCAATTCATATCAGTCCTGTTACAATATAAAGTGTTGTTCCACACGTTATATATAGCCTATTATTATGTATACTGCGTATACTATATACTGTATACGTGTATATTTTACTATTATATACTGTAAATATGAATTAAACTTAAGAGAGCGCTTCGGTGTTTCTATCAGTACGATAAATATTAAAGCTACAAACCTTTCATTGTTTGTCAATTTCCTTTTGATTATTAAAAAATAAAAAATGCACATCATCATCTATTGCACTCAACAGTAAAATTGTTTTTAGACTACTGAAGAATAACTGTATCCATCAGTCAGTTGTGGTCGTGTTAAATGCAGGTTGGATCTCTACCTTGCAAGCCCACATTATAATTGGGAAGCACTATATCATCAATTTTAATGAAATCAGATAAATAAGCTGGTATTGAATTTATTTTGGCTTTAAAACCTAAACCCAAATATATGAAAATTTTAAAAGTATTAACAAAAAATACAATTTCGAAAGAAAAAATTCAGAGTATAAAGTTAATATAATGTTTTCAATATAAAGCTTTCTTCCAAAAATCGAAGAAAACTTTATATTGTTCATGTATAATGTTGCTGCAAGCCTTAATAAATCTGACATTATTTCATTATAACTAGTATATATAACTGGCGTGAATATCAATCCAGGTAATCTTTAACTTATAACTTCTGTTTTAAATCAAACCCATTGATATAAATCATTAAAATATCTTCAATTTTTGGATTGCCAATTATTGATGCATATAATTTTTGTATAACTTACAGGTTTTGTTCTACACAAAATTTTATAGGAACCTAATTACAGTATGTTTTACAGAATTAAGGTTTATCACATTCAAAACTACATTCTATAAATACTATTTTGTGCAAGGATTTTTGCTATGTTAGAGTGAAACTGTGTTATAGAAGTATCATATTATAAGAGATTGCTTGAGTTCACTATAATAAAATATGCTAATTGTAATAAATTTAACAAATGAAAAACTACAGGAATTAGATACAAAGAGGATGTCAGTAGATCATATTATTGTGAATGAACTTCTACATATTTGAACTGCAATGATCATACAACTCATTATAAATCAAAATATAGATTAAGAAACAATAACAAAAAACATTCAGAATTAATCAAATTTTTAAATAAAGTAATATTGTAAAAAAGGATAAAATGAGTAAAATTGACAAGTATATTTAGATCATCATCTTGAACATAATCATGTGAAAAAAATGAAAGAAACAAGTTTAATACCAAATTCAAAGAATTATTTTAAATTTATAGTTTATCTTTTGCTTAGTAAAAAGAATAAAATCTTTATTTGAATTATTATTCAAAAATGTTTTAGTAAAAGATGATAAACTTTGATGAAAATAAAGATATTATTTATGTAGCAGTAACATTTATTACTATTCATACAATGTTTCTGATAAACATTATAAAATCATTTAAATATTTATCACTCAGAAAGAGTTAATTTAAATATAAAAAACCTAAATGATATAGTATTCTTGATTACAAAACAGTTTGGAATACTTTAATTAAAGAATGAAGAAATCTATTTTTAGAGTTTAGAATAATTGAAACATTTATAGAAAGAGAAAAAAATTTTTTAAATTGATTTTTTCAAAATCAATTTTAAAATTTGCTTAAAATACAAAAGCTTTGAGAAAATAATCTTTTCATTACTAAAGATTTTTCTAAATATTAAATAAAACAAACTAAAATAATTCTGCTTTCAGAAAGCAATTTGTAATAAAAATTATATATATATATAAGATGATTTCTACTACAAATTATTAATAGTTTGTTCAAAAATTTTATAAATGAATTTTATTTACACAAGATAACATAAACCTGATTTTTTTCATGTAACCACTAAAATCAAAAATCATTTCTATTATTAATTATTATTAAGAAATCAGCAGTCACTATAGAAAAAGAGTTCAAAAGCATAAGTTTAGAAATGACAGAATTAAGTAAAAAAAGAATTGGGAAAGAATATGAGACAAGTTACTTTCATCCATTAAAAATTTCAGTTCACTAACAAATGAGATTAATTTCTATAAATCGTAATAAAATAATAAATTTAAAATTGCATTAAAAAAAGTAAGCCCAATTTCAATACAAAATAAATTTTTTAACATTGGACATTATTGTTTCAAAATAGAGATATGATTATATTTTGAACAAATAACTAATTTTTAAATATACTTTTATTTTGATATTAAAAATTCTTCATATGAAACAATGAACACTTTGTTTTGTAATTGTAAATTGTAATTGTGTTTTGTTCAATACTAAATTAATCAAATATATGGTTTTTAATTAAAATTTGTTATTTAAAAATAAAAATTCTAAAAAAATTAGGAAAAATGCAATTATTATTCTCTCTTACATTTTTCAAGAATTCTCAAGAATTGAAAGTTGCTGCAACATTATTGTTTCAAAATAGAGATATGATTATATTTTGAACAAATAACTAATTTTAAAAATTGAGCTTGATTTATATATGATATAAATCAAGCTCTGTATACAATATAACTATATATTGTATATAGAGCTTGATTTATATCATATATAAATCAAGCTCTGTATACAATATATACTTATATCTAAAATTTAAAAAAATAATAATATTTTTGTCTACTTCTACTTTTCTGGCATTTTCATACTTTTCTAATAAATACTAAATTAAAAATTATATGATGTAATTTTAATTTATGCAAGTAAAACCTTTATAAAATTTTAAAATGCTAGCTTTTAATTTAAAAATTTGTGCATTATCTTATAGCATCATTACAAAAAGTACAGAATGGATCTGGAAACCACACAGCTGGTGAAGAACATAATATTTTACATGATTTACATTTTTGATAATTAGAATCACATAATAACAATGATTTGCAGCAGCGTCCAAACTTGTGAGATTTTGGACATTCTCCATATTGTATTTTCTCTAATGGCACTTCCTCTTTACAAATTCTGCACTTCTCTCTACATGGAATTAAATTTGGTGATTCTGGAATTTTTTCACCCAAGTTAGGATATATATTCTGTACAACCATGTTAAACTGTTTTCGAAGCCAGTCATTCATCAACAGCATTGACTGTTTTTGTCGATCTGATAATTCCGTCAACTTGTTTTGAAATTTTCCTATAATAGTGAAGATATGTTGTCTCATAATCAATGATTCCACCATTTCTAATCTTTCTTTCTGAAAAAGTCAAATTTATAATTTCATGTAAAATATCTTTATATATTTTATATATCTAATAAAAATATTGATTAAAATTGTAAAAAATACCAGAATTTATATCCAGGAAGCACATTTATTTATCAATTTTCTAGATTTGTGGCCAAAAACTAACTTTAAATATAACAAATTTTCATTATTAAATCATTACATGTTATTTCACCTCTGGCAGAAAATGTGTAGGCAAAATAAATCAATTGTTATTCAAGCATTTAGAGTGCAAAATGATTTAGAAATAGACCATGGATGTTGAAAGTTGATTTCATAATATTAGTTAAACTTTTATGCTCACAAAAAAATACAAAATCATATATTTTCATATTATATAATATAATTTATCAATAACAGTATTTTTATAGACAATTTTTGCATAAAGTAGCAATAATAAGAAAATTTTATGAAATAATTTTAGTAATTAAAAAACTTACAATTTTTTTACATTGCTCATCAGAAGATGATAAAGTCAATAATAAAACTTTAGCCATATGTCTAAAAAATTAAAATAACTATATTAATATAAAAAATGTATAATCAATAAAAATCACGAATTCAACTTGAAATACAGAAAAATTATCGAAAGTATACAGGTAATCCTCAACTTATGGCCAACTTGTATTTAAGATGGCAATATCATTGATAAATTCTGCTATTGGTCAATACAATTGGTCTGGGTTTGATTCCCAAATCCAATGGTCTGATAGATGGAAAGTTTCCATTTTTATGTCTTGATTCTTGTAATTTTGTGTCCTTTATGCTTATTAAAATAATATATTGTTATAGTAAACATTGATTCTGAGAAATCCATAGATTTTTGACATTTCCAACTTATGATATCAGAGTTTGAAATTTTTGAAACTGAATTTGGTTCTAAGTCAAGGACTATCTGTAATTTATATTGTGAGTTAATCATGATCAAATGTATTTGTTTATATTATAAATACAAAAAATTAAATTTGAGGGAGGTCAAAAAGTTCTTATCCTCCTCATGATGTATATGTGCGATAGATCTGTAATTGTAAACAATAATAGGTTGCTTTCTTACTACTACACATGCTTTTTTTTGTTTTGAAAGATCCTATTAGCTAGAGTTAGAAGTGTTGATAGTAGAAGAAGGTATCATGCTGGACAAAATTGAGTGCTGAGCTGTGATATTGTTCCTTCATCTTCAAGGGAAAACTACACAAACAATCCACAAATTGTTGCCATACACATGTCAGCTGTGTATGGGAAGCAATGTCCATCATATGAAACTGAAACAATAGAAATAGGAATTCAAATATGGTCACACCAGTCTACAGGATGATCCAAAAGAAGACCGATTGCAAGGTCATAATGGCTGTGTTTGGGGACACAAAGGTGTCATTGGTTACTTAAAAAAGGGCCTACAGTAACAAAAGATGCTAGAAGAATTTGCTACAAAAGTTACAGTATCAAGGAAAGAAGATGTGGTGTGCTGTCAAAAGGTGTGTTGCTGCTAGCTGACAATGCACTTGTACAATGAGCTGCAGAAACAGTCACTTTTCAGGGTAAAACTTGCCCCATCCTCCCATATTCTCCTGACCTGACATCTTCAGACTTCTTCCTGGCTTGAAACATGAAAAATATTTATGGGAAAGAAGTTTCTTCAGTGATGAGGAAGTCATTGCTGCTGTGAGAGCTGATTTGCCTCTAAATATGCCAACTTCTAAAGATGCGATTAAACAACTCTTCCACAAGTGTGAGAAGTATGTGGTCCTAAGAGATGGATGAACTGAAGGACCATTTTTCAGATTCCTAGCATATCTGTGTCATGATGAAGGTAAGAATTTTTTGGCCTCCCCTTAAAACCGAAATGAAACTATTATATCTATTTCTTCTATTTATTTTCAAGCATTACACTTATTTTGAATAAAATTATATTTCCACTTTTAAAGAGCCTATTATAAAAATGCATTACAATCAAAAATGCAATTTTTGGCAAAACTCATTTGTAAAATGATATCAATTAAGATGTCATGATTACTTGAATTAAACATTAGTCTGTTTTTTGATAAATTATCAACAGAAAAATAATAAACTATAAAAAGGATGGAATGAAATCTAGATAACATCTATAAATTAATTATTTATTGCAAAAGTATTTTTATGCTATATACATGTATAATATAGCATAAAATAATACATATAACCTCCTATAATCAAAGCAATTTAAGATCAATATTAGAGTTGAAATATAAAATTGAAGATTGTTACAGCATTTGATTGGGTTCATTTGTCACTTGATCAGATTTATTGTTACTGAAATTTTCATAGTACAATCTAAAAAGAAGCAGTTTTCTTATAAAACGTCTATGATAAATATATCGACCACAGTGTAGAAGTGAATACATCATATATATTAAAGCTGTCTTTACAATCTGAAAGATATGGGTTCAATTTTGAATTTCATACTTTTACATTGACAATCTATTGGCCAATCCAATCATAATATGGGCAAATCACAATAGGTCCTGAAACAGCTCAGTCATTTAATAATCTCTGATTGGAAAGCAACACAAAAATTAGAAAAAGAAAAAATGTCCCTAATAAAAAGTGGTATGTGTTATTGTTTTATAATTTCAATAAACTAGATTTTTCATGAAAATAAATCATAATTATTCATTTCAAACATTATTAATAACCATTGATATATTATACTCTTCTTTGTTTTATGTTGCTTTCCATCCTATTGGCATTAGCCAGATGATTGCATACTAAAAGCACCCACTTACTATGTTGGAAGATCCAGATTCAAATTCAGGTCCCTCCTACAGATTTTCAAGAGAAATTTTTGTCCGGCCCATTGAACCTCATCTTTCAACCTTCTAAACTCCATTCTTCCAGACTGGCCAACAACTATAATTGATCCATCATGGGTGCTAGCCACCCTAAGTTCTAAAAATGCATCCTAATGAAATTGCATATACGGTCAGATACAGCATATGCAATCTGAAATAAGGCATCTTAACAAAAACTAATTTAACCAACTATTGTTCACATATATCCACAAATCAAAAATTTCAAGTTGTAAAGTAATACTATATCATGGAGCTATCCTGCTGACATTGGAGAGATGAATTGACTTATTAAAGATCAATAGCTGAGCCACCTATCAGCTATTGATCTTTCCTTTTAGTATGCCAATAAGATGGAAAGCAACATAAAACAAAGAAGAGTATAATATATCAATGGCTATCTCTCATATAAATTTTGAAGATTAGGACCCAGATTCAATTCTGGTTCTATGAATAAAAGTCAAAACCATTTCATATGATAGATCTAACCAACTGTGTTTTATATTGAAATTAGGCAGAATACATCCTACATATAGAGTAAAACAGCACTCAAATTTTAAATAGATATAAAATATTTAAAAATTTAGAGTTGTTATAAGAAAAACACTTGTGTAATTTGTCTGTTATCATTTCTAGCCTTCACATTAACAAAGAATGCTTTTCTTGAGTTTAAAACTTTTACTTGTTATAAATTTCTTATAAAATTGGGATAAAGGCTTGTAAATTGTATTTTAATATAAATTATATTTGGTGATAAAATTGGGGTCTTGTAAACTGGATATTGATATGTATTATAAACTGAGAAGTTTTTAATATTTTCAAAACCAAAAAATATAATTCAATTTATATATATATGTCAAACTATATTTTTATATACAAATCAGAATTTATGTTAATGCATTGTAAATAATTTTTAAAATATAATAAAATAATTTTAAAAACACTTTCTATTAAAAAATTATTTTTGGTTTTGAAACTACCAATAAATGATAAACAATATAATTTTATTTTGTAAAATAAATTAATATATTTTCAGAAATGATTAGATAAACAGTTTTAATCCATTCTAGCATTTCATTATGAACAAAATATATAAAATTAAACAGATTTGGTTATACTCTAAAAATATATTTGCATTAAATTTTACAAAAACTTCAATTCATTTTCTGACATCTGATGGCCAAAATGTATGGGTTCTAATTTATACTTTATTTTATATAGTATTTGTTTCTCATAACTGTTAAATAAAGAATTACAATTTCATAAAAAATAATTGAAAATTAAAAATATAATTTTTATAATAATTAAATAATTTCGATGTTTTACCTGATAAGTTGTAATCTGATCAATCGTTGTTTATCTAAACTTTTAACATCACATAAAATTAAATCTTCAAGAATGGGAGGTATTGAAAATCCCAAAGCCAAATGTGCATGCAGTGAATCTAGATAATCAAACAGTTGTGAGAACTGATTGCAAATACTGGTATTTCTGACACTAGAATCTGAGCATTTTACTAGATTACTAGAAATTTCTTTAAGTGATGTCATAGTGAATATCACAAGCTGAAAAAAAATTAAACAGGTTACAAATATGATGATACAATATAATCTCAAATATTTAATATCAATTAACTTTAAGAACAAAACAAGTTTTTTGGAACTTTTTTAATATCAATTAGACTGAATCAATATCCAAATGAAGAATTCATTAGTTTTCAATAAAAAATCTGATCGAATACAATTTGCAAACACTTAAAAATTAATTGAGATAACAATATTTATTAATAATGTCAAAAGAATCCATAAATATTATTCAATTATTGATATTCTATCCATTCTAAAACTCCTTGATTTTCATAAATTTAATAATAGATTATTTAATATTGATAATTATCAAAACTTAAAACATTTTTAAATTACAAGAAAAAGGGTAATATAAAAAAACCAAAAAAATAACATGGATAGATTAATTAAAACTCTTTTGAAACAAATATGACTAAAACTATAAACACACACAAAATTTATCATAAACTCAATAACAGTATACTTCAAAACTTTGATTAAAAAGATGCATATTTTTCCCTCCTTTAAACAGCTTTGAAATCTCAATATATTATAAAATGTACTAAATGCCTAATCAATACAGACATTTTTAATGTCTGTATTGATTAGGCATTTAGTACATTTTATATTTGAATCTTAATTTTTATCTGTATTTGAATCTTAGTTATCCTCTGATTAAGTTTTGTTCATAAATCAGGTTGTTAATAACTCAGATTATTTTATATATTCAGAACTTTTCATTCAAATCTGTGAATTAAAGTTGTTTTAATTGGTCCAGTTATGAAATATATTGCAAATGAAGTATATGAAGTTATTTCAGTACTTTTGGAGTCAAAATAACAGCAGCATCTGAATTACAAAACCTGATTTATGTAAAAATTATGTTTGTAACTGGAGGAGCACTTGCATTTGTTTAGAATATAAATCAGACTTCTTGACTAGTATCATGATATTAATTAATGATTATTAAGTCTGTTATAAGGAATTTTAATAATTCTAATATTCTAATGATAATCATTAAGTTTTACTTTTCATATTAAATGAAAAACAGACATTATCAAGCTTTCCTCTATTTATATTTGATTTTTATTTCATACTCAATTCTTAAGACATTTATAAATCTATGATACAATTTCATCAATTTCAGGAGATACCACTTTTGTAGCTCATATTCTAAACTATATTAGATGTAAATATAAAAAAATCATGAATTTTGTCTACTTATAATTAAACACACTTCTTAATTAAATAATCAAATAAATATTAAAATATACCTTTAATGGTTCTCTTGTAACATGGCAGTCATACATGATAGGAATGCTGAAAAAAAAAAACAACACAAAAAATGAAAATAATTTATTTATAATAGTTAATATTTATCATATAGAATAACCTATTGAAAGAAATTTCATCATAAGAGTGCAAAATATGCTTAAATAATAAACTAATTGTTTAATAATAGATTGAATTTATAAAAATACTTTCATTCTTCCATCATCTGGTCAATGACAGACAATGTATAGAATTTTTAGATGCATTCACCCTTTTTGTAAAAAACACCTATTATCATAATGATAATAATAGGTGCTTAAATCACATTGAATGATTTTTCAGGAGAAAAGCAAATAGTAACAGTTAATATGCACTTTTCTTTATAACTGAACATGAGCTTACAAGCCTAAATATACTTTCTTCTACAATAGTAATTTTCTGTCATCATAAGTATTACAAACTAGGATTCATTTTATTTTTAATTAATAAGAAGGTAAGGTTAATAAGGTTTAAGTTCTTTGATTTTATTAATGATATGATAGATGTAAGTAAATTAGCAAATTTTTTTACTAATAATTAATTAAAATGAAGTATAAATTTGATTTGTATAAGATATTATATTTCATTATGTAAGGATCTTCATTGATGTAATAGTTGAATTTCCAAATATTAAAATATCTGTAATGTTTTTCACATTTTGTAAGTAACATTTTCTTTTGATCATAACTTATATTGTTTCATATAGTAAAAATTTCAAACAATGCTAGTATAAATCAATAAAAATATGCTTTTTATTTTTTTAAATCAGCAACATATCTGCCAAATTATCAATCAATAATGAACTGAGAAGCACTAATTTGAACTACCATATATAAATCATATCATATGCAGGCACTCTTTGCTTCATGGTATTTCACTAATAAAGTGCTCTCTAATCTTTCTAAAAATTGAAGATGTGAAATCCAGAATTGAAGCTGGACCTCCAAGATGGTAAAGCAAATGTTTACCACACAGCCTCCAGATGAGTTTTTTAAACAGATCTATTGCACACTTAATGAATGATAATTGGTTTAGGCTTTTATATGCACTAGCAAATGAAAACAGAATATGATTCAATTTATAGTAGTGGTCAAGAACATGCCATATTTGCAAAGTATATCTGTATTTGTATGTTCTAGTAAGCATCCTGATAATTAAGGAAAAAATTCATAAAATTTTTATTCAATAAATTTTTTCAAATATTAACAAACACAAACACATAATTTAGTTGTTTTAATGGAATTTAGTATTCAAACTTTATAACTTTATATGAGAATATATTATATATATATATACAGGGTGTCCTGTAATGGTTGGGACAAGATCAAATCATATTTCTTGCATCAGAATTATGAAGATGTTCTTATAAACATAAGCCTAAAACTGTCACATTTAAGAGAAATATGCACATTTTATAGTAGTGCTTTTTCAAATATTTTAAAGGAAATGCATCTAATTAATGAAATAAATTTAAAAACCAAAATTTAACATCATAATTCAAGATGAAAAACATAAGAAAATCTTAAATTACATTGTCAATTTTGTTTAAATTTATTTCATTGATTAAACATGTTTTATGTAAAAGATAAGTTTCATTAATCACTTACTCGTCATTTTTGAATGTCTAAAAGTTTTACAATTAGAGGTGTAAAAATTAAGGAGCATTTTATATAAACTGTGAATTATTCTTGTATATATTTTTTAATTTCATTAAAGGAACTTTCATAAGTAAATATTTGAGCAAGTTACATTCACTCAATATAAATATTTAATATTAAATAAATAAAACTACATACTTGTAAAGAACAGCAAAAAGAGTGCCATTTCGAGAACAACATATTCCTTGTGGAGCTAATTTATCTATTTCTACATCTACAAGAATTTCTTCTTGATCAATAGTAATATCTGAAAATTAAACATGATATTATTTTAAGTAATAATATCTTAATATCTTGATCAAGTTGCAAAGTTGCTAATTCTATCGAATGTCAATAACAACAATAATAATACTTATAATTAAACCTAATGGTTAACACGACTCTGCAAATCCAGAGTTCTGCCTGAGCTCAGGTCTTTTACTACTTTCTAACTTAATATATAATCAAAACAAACAACAATCTAAGTTTAACGTCTAACTGACAAAGTAAACAACTGGAAACGTAACTGTAAGTATCAAACAAGGGTTAGAACTAAACTGGCAAAAACTACGTTAGAAACTTACACTAATAAATTGATAACTTTTCAAAACAAGTTAAATAATAAAAAATATAAATTTATTAGACTTACAAACCACTTACAAAAATGTAATCAAAGCTTTAATAAAGCAACTTCAAATAATCAACAAAACTTATTTAATCAAAATTCAGATATATAAAATCAAATTATTCATAAGCAAATAAACCTTAGAGACTACTTAAATTCTTCTACCTCCACAACCAATACAGATTTAAAACCATTGTAGACCTTTACAAGAATTCAATGTCACTCAGCTGATTTCACTTTGAGACCGGCACCTCTTTTCACCTCACTGTCATCAGATATGTGAGCTTTTCTACTGAGTGACTTAGTCCTGCATTGCTTCATTTACATACATTCGCGTAACAAGTCTAATTTTATTAGTTCACAGGAGTAATCAATTCAATTCATGTCATCCTCTTTACAATTTAATTATAAACTGAAAAAAACATTGATGATAAATCATTTTTATTTTCTTATATCGGATCAGGGGTAAAATTACATAGAGGAGATGACATCACAAACCGAAAAAGCTCCTTCGGCGGACGGATGTCTGTTCCGTAAACATGTGATTACCAAACACTAAGACACAGAATGTGGAAGTAAGTTAACTCTTAAACAAAATATATTAAATAATAATGAATATAATAACAAAATAAGAGCATAATAAATAGGATAGGTCAGAGTCAACCTCTTCACAAAGTATGGTATGTACCATTTAGTGTCCTGGGGTCTATACTGCTCTTAACAAAAATTCTCTCTAGACAAACTATTTGACGTCACTGAGCAAACATTGCTTCTGATTGGTTGTTCCACTAGAGAGATAATTTTCTCGTTCTAAGTTGATGTTGCAGTACTTTTGAAGAGACAATTTAGTTAGAAAATTTTTTGTCTCTTAAAAATTGTCTTTCTGCAGAGTAATACTTTTACTTATCTCTCAGATGAGACAATCAACATTTAGATGTTTTTAAAGTAGAAATAATATGTAATTTCACAAGAAATAGAATATTTAAAGGTCATTAAAATATTTGGGAGTGTTTGGATGATCTATTTTATAAAGAAATTTAATTATTAATTTAAAAAAATTGAATTGTGCATGATAAAGAATTACCGTCAAATTTACACATATTGGATAAAAGATTTTTTTTTCCAGTTGAAATACATCATCGTAGTTTTTCTCAGGTAGAGGTTTTTCAACAAAATATTAAGGATATAATTCTGATCGACAGACAATTGGATATTAAACATGTTTTTATTTAAGCTATTATTCATCGTCTAAAACATTATCGCGTATTCCCATTTTGTAAACCATCTTTGAACAATAACAATAAACGAAAATTCAAACAGAATTCTTTGCATTAAATGTATATTTATTTGTTATCTTATTTTTACAATTTAACAATCAGTATTTAAAATTTGTTAACAATTGTGTTAGCGACAATTTAAAATATTTCATGTTTAAATAAAATTTTACTTTGACTGCTGCCACTTGTCAATGTAAATTAACATTGTTTTTACAATGAATACAAAAGCTTTGATATGGTGAAATTTTCATGTTTTTGTTAATAGTGTAATTATAAATAACAACTAGTAGAATAATTAAAGATATAAAAAGTAACATGTTAAAAGTACCGTGTCACTATCTCTAAACTATAACAACATTCAAAGTAACCTCAGTGGCATTATTTTTGATTATAAACACTGGTATTATTTGCTTTAAATACAAATATTTGCTACTTTTTTCTTTTGTTTTTGGTGAATGTTTCTTTTAATTTAATAAAACATCATATTAATATCAAATCTTTATTATGCATTTACTGATAGTCATTCCACATTTCTCTCAATGATTGCTTCGATACATTCGCTACCATATTTTCCAAAATAGAGTAGCTTATTTCTCCAATTCACTTATCAAAGTTTATATTTGTTGTGTGGTGTAATTAGATAAATAATCATGTCTGCTTACTGCCATTTTCTTCAAACACTGAGTTTGCATAGTGCCAATGAAATGAAATGTAACAGTAATTTCATTGGTTGGAATGAGATTGACGTTATGTATATGCGAATTCTAAGCATCATGGGAAAATGACGATGTTTCCCGAGAGAAAATGACTGGAGTGTAATGATAAAACAGTGCTCCGCAACTGCTGTGACGCAAGGTGAACTCGGCTGTGCAGTGATGATTTTCTTGAGAATATAACAACCTCTATGAAAAACTGCTTCTAACACTTTAATCAGAGCAATTAAGGAAACAACACATATCGCAGTTGTGT